>JAFEMH010007244.1:0-97361 GCA_022495995.1 Adenophora triphylla var. japonica
CCCTCTTCTTTCGAAAATTACAGTTTGCACCCTATATATTTTTTTATTTTTTTTTTATAAATACTCGGTAATTTTTTTTTCAAAATGTCAGGTGCGTCATTTGCACTTCCTGGCGATGAAGTGCATCCACCCCTGCTAGCATGGATACGTGAAGAATAATACGACTCAAACTACACTCCTTCCAAAGTTCCACCTAGCTCAACTTGCAAAAAAATTGTCGTACACGAAAATTAAAGAGAAGTAAATAATATTATGCTGTTGTGAGTATGTATAGTGGGGTAGGGATTATTAGTGGGTACGAAATAATAAGTTGGTTATTTGATGTGAGTTGACAAGTGGGGTACATTGATCAAAAATATTATAAAATTTTCATATTGGACTTGTACGATTTTAAACGAGACACCTAAGATGGACGGAAAGAGTATATGGCTATAATTGAAGCCCCTACCAATTTTCAACACCTAATACCACCCGACAAGTCAAGGATTTTAAAGCATCTATAGGTATACATCAAAGGGAAAAGAGAGAAAGGGTTGTACCGCATTCAAGCAAACCGGCACCTGTAGCTCCTCTGGAAGACCGGCCACGGTGATAGGTCTGAAAGCCTCACCGCCTTCAGGCAATGGATAGCTGTATGTGTTCGGAGGAAGATGAGGGTAAAAGAAATAATGATTACGCTGGGGCTGTCAATGAGCTAAAGAAGAAGGGCATGGTGTTGAGGAAGTACAAACCCGTTGTTGTAGAGGAGGGGGGGGCAACATGTAGTACATTAACATCCTAGGCACATAGGTAGCCACTCCTAAGTATGCTAGAAATACAAAAATTTATCCAACTTTTCACTTAGGCATTTCACAGGACATTTGATGTGCTTCATAAAAATTGAACTACAAAACAAGTAGTTTGTAAAATTAAACAATCCTCGACTCTCCCGCTACAAAACTAAATACTTTTAACACATTGACGAATTAGAAAAACATGTCCTAATGGATCGGGCAGTGTAAGTGCCTAACAAGACCCCCGAACTTAGAATTTCTTTATAGAGGTTTTTCTATTGTTTTTCCTTAAAAAACAATGGTGACGACTCTATTGAATTAAACTAGATTTAAACCGCTAGGATAATCAAATCAATAGCATAGAGAGAAACTCCCCGACTCTCCCGCGATGGATCGGTTATTCACAGAGGGGGCATGCTAGGAAGACTTGTCCAGAGGAGTCGGGCGGGGAGAGGAGATTGAATGTCGTGGAGGAAATCATGAATGCATTAATCTTAAGTAGGAGCAGTCCGTCGAATTCGTGGGTTTTGGATTCGGGCGCTACGTTTCATTCATGTACTAGTACTACGAAAGAGATGGAGCGGTATGGCGATTTTGGGGTTGCTCATATATCTTGGAGATAATAACCGGATCAAGATTATGGGAAAGAGTGACGTTCGAGTAAAGACAATGGATGAGACTGTGTTGCAGTTTCATGATGTGCGACATATTCTGGATTTGAAGAGGAACTTAATTTTCATTAGGAAATTGGATAGGGAAGGTTGTGTGGTCGCCTACGATTGTCGATCATGTAAGGTTACCAAGGGAGCTAACCTGATAGTTTGGGGTGGTATGGACAAGAAGTTGTACAGCACATACTGTAGGTGTTAGTGCCCTAGGCCTATAGAGATAGACTTATTTGTAATGTCATTATTCATTTATATGAGAAATTGTTATTTTGATTATTATATGTGTTTGCATGTTTACTTTAATAATCGTGTCCCTAGTACTTATGAAGCACTAGTATGAAGTCTAATGGATAATCATGTGATGATTATATGCATGGAGATGCACATTAGATTCATGGATACTTGTTAGAGAACAAGGTACTGGACTTGACCCATTATGAGATTTATGTCATGGTCGTATGTCATAAATAAATCTCATATAGTTATATCATTGATATCCTTTGACCTGAGATTATCATCGTCTTCCACTCGATGAATATTATATTTGATATAGTTTAACGTTGTCTTTAACCGGATAACAATAAGGGCTATTATTGGCATGATATGATTCTTGTTGGGAAGAATGATAAGTCAAGATGGAAATTTGTCACTCGTAAAGAGAGATGTTTGCTATGCCACTCGTAAGTAAGATTGATGTAGTGCATGGCCATGCCCAATGAATTAATGTGATTAATATCATTCGATTAATCAATTTACTTAGTAACGAGAAAGCATTGAACAATATGAGTTGACGTGGACCATGACTCATGTTCAATATAACATCGTGTGACAAAGGGATTGTGATATGTTCTATGTAGGAAATCGAACTTTATATTATATTATTTGGGTAGGCATGATGGCTTGCTAGAGTCCGCTCATGTCTTATGAGGATCGATGTGATCGAACTTATTGTCAACTTAATATAGTCCTATGGGGTCACACGCATCGAACGAATTGTCAAAAATGAAGAATATGGAGATTTTGTTCTCAGGGGACGACTCGTCCCCAGGCCAGAACCAACTATTCCCTTGGCCTGGGACGAGAGAATCAGAGAGAGAGTCCTGAGGGACGACTCGTGCCCATGGGGATGAGTCGTGCCCTGAGCTTGAACCAACTATTCCCCTTAAGGGGGACGCCAGAATCAGAAGCTGGGTAAAAGGGGACGACTCGTGCCCTGGGGGACGAGTCGTCCCGTCGGCGCTGGACTGACGCGAAATTGACTTAAATTAGGGTTTTCACAAAGGGAAAATATTTATAACGTATAAATACAAACCCTTGGTTGCCCTAGCAGTCACTCTCATGGTTTTGGGTTTAGAGAAACACAAAAGAGAGATTTCAATTGAGAATTGAGAATCAAAAACACAATCCAAATCCATATTTCTTCATTGATTGAAAGGAGTTTCAATCAAAGTATCTAGCAATCCACCTAGAATTGTTCTAGGGTTCGTTCAACGCGTGGATACACATATCGCCAATCAAGATCTAACGTTCGTGTTTGAAGAATCGTTCATCAAGGATTCACTAGTTCATCAATCTGGAGTTGGAAAGGGTTTATCAACGACAAAAGCACAAGAGGTTGGTAATTCTATTTCATACTTCTTAATTAATCATCTAGAACGGATCCTAGGGCTCCGGGTTTTCGAGTTAATTTTGCATTCTTCCGCTGCGCATGGACCCTTGAAACCCAACAGTGGTATCAGAGCCCCGTTCATGATGTTTATATTAGATAATCATGATAATTATATAATGTGATTATGTTAATTTCATGATGAATATGATTTAGAATATGAATTTAGATGGGATTTGCTTATGGAAGTAAATGTATATTTTGATATGCCATGATTATGAATTGAATTATATGATTAATGTGATTAATCTAGAATATGGGTCTTGAATATTACTTAGTATAAAGGCTGGAAACCAAAAACTTCCCCACAAGCACTTCTTGGAAGTGTGGGATAACATTGGATTACAATGCCACGTACTAGTAATTGATGAATTTCTAGATCTTTAACAAATTGTTTGTTATAGGGATTATGTTCATATTAAATGAGATTTTACATGAATCATTAAACCCTAATTGATTAGAAATTATGATGCTAACATCAAATGTGATTTGTGATGCATCATTCCATGTTCATAATTATGCTCATATAATTTTCATGAATCAACCTTGCCATGTTAATTGATAAACATGAAAATTGAACCTTCATTGAAATTTGAGTTTGTTTATGCCACCCATTTTAGACACTTGTGAGTACACGGATAGTTTTATGTAGGCTACGCCACAGCGAGGTACATTAATTCTATCTTTGTATGATCAAGATGAGCAAACGGTGATTGCTATACGTTTAAAATGGTTGAACTCAATTAGGCTATCAAAACAGTTTTGGGCCTAAGGCATAAGATGAGATTGAAACATGTGACATATGATGTCTATAATCTCATAAAGGATCTAAGAGTCATATGTTGATATGATTGATAAATGTTATCTACCTTTTTAGTTTAATTTTGAGCAGTCGTGCCATAGCCGACTTGAAATTAAATTAAAGTTGGGTCTTAGCCTATTCAATTATATTATGCATGTTTGTATAAGAAGGTTATATAATTTAGTGGGAGTATTTATGAAATACGTTATTTAAATCTCTTAAATGAAATAGGTACTTATATGTGTTCATATTTGTTGCATATCTTTGTAGATCAATGGCTGTAAACACTAATCAAAATCTGTCACTACGATCAGTCCTTGAGAAGGACAAGTTAGAAGAGAATGGCAACAACTATGTGGATTGGATCCGCAGTTTGGGAATTGTTCTCAAACAGGAAAGGAAGTTGTACATTCTCGATGGACCCGTTCCACCCGAGCCTGCCGCTAATGCAACTCGAGCTGAAAAGGATCAACATAAGTAGCATATGGATGATTCTATAGATGTTGGTTGCTTGATGCTCGCTACCATGTGTAAGGCCCTTCAGAAGGACCTTGTACACATGGAAGCTTATGATTTGGAAAATCATTTGAAGGAAATGTTCCAGCTGCAAGCACGTCAGGAAAGGTTTGACACTATGAAGGCTCTTCATTCATGCAAGATGATTGAAGGACAACCTGTTGGGCCTCATGTGTTGAAAATGAAGGGTCACCTCGAACATCTTGAGAGGCTTGGATATCCTATCCAGTTGGAGCTGGCTACGGATATGATATTGCATTCACTCCCTGAAAGTTATAATCAGTTCGTTATGAATTATAACATGAATGGGATGAATAAATCTCTGTCTGAATTGCATGGGATGCTTAAGAATGCAGAGAACAATGTCGCCAAGAAAACCAATCAAGTGTTGATGGTGAATAAAGGAAAGGGGTTCAAGAAACCCAAGGTTAAAGCAAAAGTTGCTAAACCGGAGGCAAAGGTTGCCGTTATTGAGAAGCCTCAACCCAAATCCCAAAAGGATGCGGTGTGCTACCATTGCAAGGAAACTGGGCATTGGAGGCGTAACTGCAAAGCTTATCAGGAAGGACTGAAGAAGAAGGGCAATGAGATTGCCATGACTTCAGATATCTATGTGATAGATATTTTACTTTCTACTTCTAGTTCTTGGGTATTAGATACCGGATGTGGATCTCACATTTGCCTAAATGTGCAGGGACTAAAGAATAGAAGGTTGCTCAAGGAAGGTGAAGTAGACCTGCGGGTTGGAAATGGAGCAAGAGTTGCTGCATTGGCCGTAGGGACTTTCGAAGTCACTTTACCTAGCGGATTGATATTAGTTTTGAATAACTGCTATTATGTTCCGGATTTGAGCAGAAACATTATTTCAATTTCTTGTTTAGACAATGAGGGTTACAGTTTCTTATTGCGAATAAGAAATTTTCCATTTATTTGAATGATATGCTTTACTGTATTGCTCATTCTTATAATGGCCTTTATGTCTTAGATGTTGAAAATAATGTTGATAATGTCTATCATGTTAATAAGAAATCTAAACCAAACAATGTGAATAACACATTTAAATGGCATTGCCGTCTTGGTCACATTAATGAGAAACGTGTCTCTAAACTCCATAAAGATGGATATTTAGACTCATATGATTATGAATCATATGATGTTTGCGAATCTTGTTTATTGGGCAAGATGACTAAAGCACCTTTTTCTAAGAGTAGTGAAAGGGCTAGTGATTTGTTGGCTCTCATACATACTGATGTATGTGGACCAATGAATAGCATTGCTAGGGGAGGATTTCGGTACTTCATAACGTTCACTGATGACTTATCAAGATATGGCTATGTCTATCTGATGAAGTACAAAAGTGAAGCATTTGAGATATTTAGAATATTTCAAAATGAAGTACAAAATCAACTTGGCAAAACTATTAAAACACTTCGATCCGATCGAGGTGGTGAATATTTAAGTCAAGAATTTGACGATCATCTTAAAAGTTGTGGAATTGTTTCAGAACTTACTCCACCCGGAACACCACAATGGAATGGTGTGTTCGATAGGAGAAATCGAACTCTATTAGATATGGTTCGATCGATGATGAGTCAAGTTAACCTTCCTATTTCTTTTTGGGGACATGACGTGGAAGCATTTGCTTTCACACTTAATAAGGTCCCTACTAAATCGGCTCCTAAGACCCCACATGAGATGTGGCATGGAAGAAAACCTAGTTTATCTTTCATGAAGATTTGGGGATGTGAAGCTTATGTAAAGAAATTGGTTTCTGAAAATAAGCTTGCACCCAGATCCGATAAATGTATTTTCGTTGGTTATCCTAAGGAAACGAAAGGATATCAATTTTACAACCGATCCGAGAACAAAGTGTTTGTTGCTCGACATGGTGTCTTTCTAGAGAAAGAGTTTCTCTCTAAAGAAACTAGTGGGAGTAAAATTGATCTTGAAGAAATTCAAGAACCCGAAAATGACAAGGAACCAATAGTAGAGACGGAACCAAATTCACAAATAGTTGTGGAACCGGTTCAAGATACACAAGTTCTTCGCAGATCGGATAGGATACGATCCGAACCTGAGAGATATGAATTTCTCATGACGGAAAGTAACGAAGTAGAAATCATTGAGAATGATGAACCTACTTCCTATCAAGAGGCGATGTCCACTCCTGATTCGGACAAGTGGCTAGGAGCCATGGAATCCGAGATCAAATCCATGTACGATAATCAAGTTTGAAACTTGCTTGATCCACCTGAAGGTGTAAAAACCATAGGGTGCAAGTGGATTTTCAAAAAGAAAACCGACATGGATGGGAAGGTACATACTTATAAGGCTAGACTTGTTGCTAAGGGGTATAGGCAGATTCATGGCGTTGACTATGATGAAACCTTTTCGCCCGTAGCAATGCTTAAGTCTATTAGAATCTTAATTGTCATAGCCGCATATTACGACTATGAGATATGGCAAATGGACGTCAAAACAGCGTTTCTTAACGGTAACCTACTTGAGGATGTATATATGATACAGCCTGAAGGGTTTGTCGATCCAAAGAATTCTAATAAAGTATGTAAGTTGCAGAGATCCATTTATGGATTGAAGCAAGCTTCGAGGAGTTGGAATCTACGTTTTGATGAATCAGTCAAAGAGTTTGGCTTCATCAAGAACGAAGATGAGCCTTGTGTATACAAGAAAATAAGTGGGAGCATAGTTCTATTTCTGGTGTTATATGTCGATGACATCTTGCTCATTGGAAACCATGTTCCTGTACTTGAGACTGTTAAGTCTTGGTTAGGAAAATATTTTTCAATGAAAGATATGGGTGAAGCGGCTTATATCCTTGGTATCAAGATCTATAGAGATAGATCAAGAAGGATGATTGGTTTGAGTCAAAGTACATATATTGACAAGGTCCTTAGAAGATTCCGTATGGAAAATTCTAAAAGAGGGAACTTGCTAATGTGACATGGCATTAATCTTAGCAAGACTCATTGTCCTAAGACAAATGATGAGCGAAAGAGGATGAGTGATATTCCATATGCTTCGGCAATTGGGTCTATCATGTATGCCATGTTATGTACTAGACCCGATGTCTCGTATGCTCTAAGCGCAACGAGTAGATACCAGTCTGATCCTGGTGAGAACCATTGGATAGCAGTCAAGAATATTCTTAAGTACTTGAGAAGAACTAAGGATGTATTCTTGGTATTTGGAGGAATGGAAGATGATCTGGTTGTAAAGGGTTACACAGATGCAAGCTTCCAGACCGACAAAGATGACTTTAGATCGCAGTCTGGGTTTGTGTTTATGCTAAATGGAGGTGCTGTTTGTCGGAAGAGTTCCAAGCAAAGCACTGTTGCTGATTCTACAACCGAAGCCAAATACATAGCAGCATCGGATGCGGCTAAGGAGGCGGTTTGGATCAAGAAGTTTGTTAGTGACTTAGAAGTCGTTCCGAGTATCGCTAACCCGATAGAGCTTTATTGTGACAATAATGGTGCTATTGCCCAATCAAAAGAACCAAGGTCACATCAACGATCCAAACACATTTTGAGACGTTTCCACCTCATTCGAGAAATCTGTGAAAGGGAGGACGTCAAGATATGCAAGGTACCAACGGATGACAACATTTCGGACCCTCTCACCAAGCCTTTGCCACAAGCTAAACATGATGGTCATGTTAGGTCCATGGGTATAAGATACATGAATGATTGGGCCTAGTGCAAGTGGGAGACTGTAGGTGTTAGTGCCCTAGGCCTATAGAGATAGACTTATTTGTAATGTCATTATTCATTTATATGAGAAATTGTTATTTTGATTATTATATGTGTTTGCATGTTTACTTTAATAATCGTGTCCCTAGTACTTATAAAGCACTAGTATGAAGTCTAATGGATAATCATGTGATGATTATATGCAAGGAGATGCACATTAGATTCATGGGTACTTGTTAGAGAACAAGGTACTGGACTTCACCCATTATGAAATTTATGTCATGGTCGTATGTCATAAATAAATCTCATATAGTTATATCATTGATATCCTTTCGACTCGAGATTATCATCGTCTTCCACTCGATGAATATTATGTTTGATATAGTTTAACGTTGTCTTTAACTTAGGATAACAATAAGGGCTATTATTGGCATGATATGATTTTTGTTGGGAAGAATGATAAGTCAAGATGGAAATTTGTCCCTCGTAAAGAGAGATGTTTGTTAGGCCACTCGTAAGTAAGATTGATGTAGTGCGTAGCCGTACGCCGATGAATTAATGTGATTAGTATCATTCGATTAATCAATTTACTTAGTAACGAGAAAGCATTGAACAATATGAGTTGACGTGGACCATGACTCATGTTCAATATAACATCGTGTGACAAAGGGATTGTGATATGTTCTATGTAGGAAATCGAACTTTATATTATATTATTTGGGTAGGCATGATGACTTGCTAGAGTCCGCTCATGTCTTATGAGAATCGATGTGATCGAACTCATTGCCAACTTAATATAGTCCTATGGGGTCACACGCATCGAACGAATTGTCAAAAATGAAGAATATGGAGTTTTTGTTCTCAGGGGACGACTCGTCCCCAGGCCAGAACCAACTATTCCCTTGGCCTGGGACGAGAGAATCAGAGAGAGAGTCCTGAGGGACGACTCGTGCCCATGGGGACGAGTCGTGCCCATAGGGACGACTCGTGCCCTGAGCTTGAACCAACTATTCCCCTTAAGGGGGACGCCAGAATCAGAAGCTGGGTAAAAGGGGACGACTCGTGCCCTGGGGGACGAGTCGTCCCGTCGGCGCTGGACTGACGCGAAATTGACTTAAATTAGGGTTTTCACAAAGGGAAAATATTTATAACGTATAAATACAAACCCTTGGTTGCCCTAGCAGTCACTCTCATGGTTTTGGGTTTAGAGAAACACAAAAGAGAGATTTCAATTGAGAATTGAGAATCAAAAACACAATCCAAATCCATATTTCTTCATTGATTGAAAGGAGTTTCAATTAAAGGATCTAGCAATCTACATAGAATTGTTCTAGGGTTCGTTCAACGCGTGGATACACATATCGCCAATCAAGATCTAACGTTCGTGTTTGAAGAATCGTTCATCAAGGATTCACTAGTTCATCAATCTGGAGTTGGAAAGAGTTTATCAACGACAAAAGCACAAGAGGTTGGTAATTCTATTTCATACTTCTTAATTAATCATTTAGAACGGATCCTAGGGCTCCGGGTTTTCGAGTTAATTTTGCATTCTTTCGCTGCGCATGGACCCTCGAAACCCAACACATACAACATGACCGTTTGGGGAAAGCAAGGGTGCATTCCGGTGGAGGACGGCGAGGTCATGGTGATCGTTAGAGTAGGAGAAATTCCATGAAACGGTATGTTGGAAAGAGTTTGATGGGCGTTCAAGCTGACGGACGGAGAGAACGGGAATTTAACGGCACCGAAATGGGAGCGGTACCTAGGAAAATTGTGGCACGATGGGTTGCTAAGATGCAAAGGGAAAACAGTGTTATGCGTGCAAGGTTATGGGGCGCATAGGCCAGCCTATGTGCACAACAACTGTCCAGGTCGCACAGACGCGAAACAGGTCCTTCGACCCAACATGTAATTCTGGGATTTTGAGGATTCCTTTTGTACCTAGGGTTAGGTTTTGTCCCTTGTATCCTATATAAAGCCAAATGACGGTAATAAATACATTGTAACATCATATTGTGAGATTATTGAAAATAATCATGGCTTGATAGTGCCCCTAGACATGCTTCTTTATTAAAGGAACTGGGTAATCAATTATTGTGTGTTCGTGTGATTGTGCAATTTTCTCTTTCTTTATTATTTCTCTATTAGTTACGGGTTTGTTGTATTCCACATTATTTTCCAACACTATTATAAACTTCCTCAGTGAGCAATGAATCAGACAACGAATTTCCTAGGCCTGACAAGTGAACACTTGTACTCACTTCAAAATCACATAAACACTAATCGGACCTAATAAACCTAGCTAGGAAATGGACCCGTGCTCCTCTCAGTTTTATGGTATACTTCATCCGTCCTATGTGAATGAATTGGGCATAAGATTTAAGGTTTAAGGAAAACTGGGGGAGAGAATTAGTGGTAGGACGTGTTGTGAGTATAAAAAGTAAAGTTAGAGAGAAAATGAGCCGAAGAAATAATAAGTAGGTAAAGACACAAAGGGAGCGTTTGGAAGGTTTCAATGGCATGCATAGTACTACGACGTAGGACCGACGTAGAACTATCACTACGTACTGACATGTTCATAACGCACAAAAGTCGAATAAAAAGACAGCAATGAGATTGTAACATCACAACAACAACAAATGCAGAATCGGTTTCGGTCTGCCTCACCAGCTTGTTCTTGAGGCCCTTATTGCCTGATCTTGCCCTTGCATATAGGGCACTTCCCTATATGTACTTTCATGTATTAATTCAGTACCCTTTTAGAGATAAGCAACAAATTTCAGTACTTTTCAATAGCTCGGTTTCATTCTCGAGAATTCCCTGCCATGTGACGTTCATATCACTATGTGCTTTAAGAGATTTAGAACGGGGCTACTATTTGCACTACCAAATTTGAAAAGGTAGCGTAAACAATCTTGATATTCTAAAAAGTTATCATTGATTAGATTTTGAAGTTTGTACCAAATAATTCACCTATGTTTATTAATAGACCTTAAATTTCAATGTTTCACCTTTTTTTTCTTCCTCCATTATATTTTGCTATTTTTATAATTTTACAAGTTACATAAATTTATTTATTTGTAATTTTAATAAAAATGTAATGTTTTTTTAATCTCAATTTTTTATAATAAATAATGCACTTTCTTTTTAAATTTGTTATAAAATAAATATTGCATTTTAAGAAATGACAAATTAAATATGATATTTGTATTGTGATTAGAATAGGAAATTCAATATCCTTATTAGAATAGGACTCTCTCTTGTACTATATATTTGAAGGTCGTGAATAATGAAAAGCAAGTTTTTCCAATTTTACAGGGATTAGGACTGTTTACCTATATATATAATTGAATCTTGAAGTCATATTTTCCAGAGAAGACGTAGAAATTAATCATGTCCTTGAAACGTCGGTTGATTTCTTCCTCATCCTCACAAGAGAATATAGGCTATAATGAAGATATCCTGACTGAGATCTCACTCTATCTTCCCGTAAAATCTATCCTCCGTTTCCGATCCGTCTCAAATCAATGGCACTCTCTACTTAGTCATCCTCAATTCATCCGACGTTATGCTTCACATAAATCCACAAATTCTTTGCTCTTTATCAAGTTTCTTCTTCATGGCATCGGATCCCTTCACCTGAAGGGATCAGACAACCATAATCTTAATATGGTCGATTTCGGGTACATAAAAAAATCACGTGAAGGTTGTTTTTCCTTGAAAAATTCATGCAACGGGTTGTTATTATTTGAGTCTCATAGTTACTATGTAAGAAGACAGCATCAAAAGCGGCATAGATACTATGTTTGTAATCCTTCCACTAGGAAGTACATCGAATTACAAGTTCTGGATTCTATAGCCTCGATTTCAAATCCCTATGCATATTTAGCTTTCGATCCTTCTAAATCGCCCCACTACAAAGTCATATTTTTTTGGTCCGACAAACGTTATTATTCTTCTGATTATCATATAGCTATTTACTCTTCGGAAACAAGAACTTGCAGGAATCTTAACCATACTTTCCGGACTCGTGGTCTTCTATATACAGGAACGTTCTTGAACGAGGCAATTTTTTGGGTCTGTAGGCCTACAGCATCATCATCATTATGTTATTTCGACATCAATCAAGAGACAATGAAAGAAATCCTGAGGCCTCCGTATTCCAGTCCTGGTGATCGTGTTAAGTATATTGGAGTTTGTCGAGGTCGCTTGCACTTGATTTTTCATGAGGATGATCAACATGTTTTTGAAGTGTACGAATTAAAGGAGGATTATTCAAGTTGGCTTGTCAAGTACAAAGTCGATCTTGATGACATAGCAGTTGATTTTACAGAATTAAGTGTTCATATTAACGAAAACTCGGAGAAGGAATATGAAAATCTTATTTTTATCCGTATCATAGAGGAAGATGAAGAAGATCCGACGATTGTCCTCTCACTGAGAAATAAACTTGTAGCTTATAACCTTATCACTAAGACTACCAGAAAGATAAAAAAGTTACCTGCAGTGTGGTACAAAACCTTTCATTGCATTGAGAGTCTTTCTGTCGTTTGAAGATGACAGAATTTGTATTCAGCCTGCGATATGATTCATAGTAAGCTTGTGTTGTTTAGATGAAGTTTGCTGAGATATTTTAAGCTTGAATAGGTAAGATTTTTCACTAGCATTGGATTTAATTAATAAAGATTTTGGGATACTACTACTCGGCCTTTGCCCTTGCATTGCCACTTAGATGAGATGGAACTCCATGGTCATACTTAGGGAAACAGAGATACTTACCTAGCAGGCGTATCTAGGATTTAGAGTGAGGGTGTGCAAAAAAGAAAAATATAGGGTGCAAATTGTAATTTTCGAAAGAAGAGGAATGCAAAGTGTAAATATGTGAAACTACACTCCTTCTAAAGTTCCACCTAGCTCAACTAGCAAAAAAATTGTCGTACACGAAAATTAAAGAGAAGTATATAATATTATGGTGTTGTGAGTATGTATATTGGGGTAGGGATTATTAATGGGTATGAAATAATAAGTTGGTTATTTGATGAGAGTTGAAAAGTGGGGTCCATTGATCGAAAATATTATACTACCTCCGTCCCACCTCAATTGATCCACTTTCCTTTTTGGGACGTCCCACCTCAATTGATCCATTCCTTAAATGGAAAGTTTTCCATATATTTATACCCTTATCATCTCCATATATTTACAAAAAAACCATTCATTATACCCACTTTAACTTACTATTCCTCCCACTCATTCTCTCTCCTATTAAATATTTTTAACTTTTACATTTTCTCTTCTATTCCCTACCACACATTTAACTTTTACATTCTCTCTCCTCTAATTTCTACCCACTTTAATAATTTTTCTTAAAAACCGTGTCCCACCTCAATGGACCAATTGAGGTGGGACGGAGGGAGTAAAGTTTTCATATTGGACTTGTGCAATTTTAAACGAGACACCTAAGATGGACGGAAAGAGTATACGGCTATAATTGAAGCCCCTACCAATTTTCAACACCTAATACCACCCGACAAGCCAAGGGCTGTACCGCATTCAAGCGATCCGGCACCTGTAGCTCCTCTGGAAGACCGGCCACGGTGATAGGTCTGAAAGCCTCACCGCCTTCATGCAATGGATAGCTGTATGTGTTCGGAGGAAGATGAGGGTAAAAGAACCACTCCTAAGTATGCTAGAAATAAAAAAATTTATCCAACTTTTCACTTGGGCATTTCACAGGACATTTGATGTGCTTCACAAAAATTGAACTACAAAACAAGTAGTAGTTTGTAAAATTAAACAATCCTCGTGCATTTTCAAGTATCTAGGCAACAATCGCATTGCATTTCAAGTACAAAAATAATACGACTCAAACTACGTACACTCCTTCCACCTAGCTCAAACTTGCAAATAAATTGTCATACTTAGGGAAAATTAGATGAGATGGAACTCCATAGTCATACATAGGGAAACAGAGATACTTACCTAGCATGGATACATGAAGAATAATACGACTCAAACTATGTACACTCCTTCCAAGTACAAAAACAAGTAGTAGTTTGTAAAATTAGATGAGATGGAACTCCATAGTCATACTTAGGGAAACAGAGATACTTACCTAGCATGGATACATGAAGAATAATACGACTCAAACTACGTACACTCCTTCCACCTAGCTCAAACTTGCAAATAAATTGTCGTACACGAAAATTAAAGAGAAGTATATAATATTATAGTGTTGTGAGTATGTATAGTGGGGTAGGGATTATTGTGCAATTTTAAACGAGACACCTAAGATGGACGGAAAGAGTATATGGCTATAATTGAAGCCCCTACCAATTTTCAACACCTAATACCACCCGACAAGTCAAGGATTTTAAAGCATCAATAGGTATACATCAAAGGGAAAAGAGAGAAAGGGCTGTACCGCATTCAAGCGATCCGGCACCTGTAGCTCCTCTGGAAGACCGGCCACGGTGATAGGTCTGAAAGCCTCACCGCCTTCAGGCAATGGATAGCTGTATGTGTTCGGAGGAAGATGAGGGTAAAAGAAAGAATGATCACACTGGGGCTGTCAATGAGCTAAAGAAGAAGGGCATGGTGTTGAGGAAGTACAAACACGTTGCTGCTGAGAGGGGGGGGGGCAACATGTAGTACATTAACATCCTAGGCACATAGGTAGCCACTCCTAAGTATGCTAGAAATAAAAAATTAGCGAAAATTTATCCAACTTTTCACTTGGGCATTTCACAGGACATTTGATGTGCTTCACAAAAATTGAACTACAAAACAAGTAGTTTGTAAAATTAAACAATCCCTCGTGCATTTTCAAGTATCTAGGCAGCAATCGCATTGCATTTCAAGTACAAAAACAACAAAATTGCATCATATAATATCAGATTAAAGAAACAAGGGTTCAAGTCTTGGAAATAAGGAACTTACAAATTTGCATCAATGGACTAAAATTGAGGTAGAGGTCACATCTCAAGAAGTGGGAGACGGGTGTCTCAGGCTTTACAAGCAACAATTCTGGATCATCGTCCCCAATTCAATGTTTAGTGTACTTCCCTCTTCTGCCATGAACGCGGCTTCTCTAATCATTTAATTGACTTTTTGATATTTAAATTAAGGCACTCACTTCCATTGGAGCTCAGGACTTACCAATATGACATGGCCATTAAAAGGCCATTCCCTATCACTTACCAATATTCAAATCACGGCAACACAACTTGGATAGGAATTGATCGGCGAAATTGTGTTTAGAACGATCTCCAATAAAATTAGCTCCACATCTTATAACCGTTCCTTCCCCCACTTCTGATGAAGGCCATTTTGGGCTAAAGCCCGTGGACAAAAAAGAGGCCCGCAGCCCGCCGACCAAGCCCGTGTCCGGCCCGCCTTCATCACGGTACAGTGATGATGTCCAAACGGGTAGTCCGGCCCGGCCCGGCCCATCAACCACGGGTTAAACGGATAAACGGGTTTTATCCGACCCGTCCGTGAGGAGAAACGGGCTAAAGCCCGACCCGGCCCGCCGGTTTCATGGGGGTAAGGCCCGCCCGTTTTGCCCGGATCCAAGGGCTAAACGGGTTTCACCTTTTTTTTTTTTACAAAAGCTGAAAGGGGTTAGGGGGAATCGAACCTGGGTGAAATGGAGTTATTGGGTGCCACTTTACCACTTGGACAGGATATTATTGGTGTTAATTATCCAAACTTTAAATATATAGTATAAAAATAAAAAAACGGGCCAAACGGAAAATGGGCAAACGGGCTTTGGATGCCCGCGGGCTTGGCCCGCCCGTCGACCCAATATTCCAGCCGGACCTGTACCGTGATGAAGGCGGGCCGGACACGGGCTTGGTCCACGGGCGGCGGGCTTCGGGCTGCGGGCCTCTTTTTTGTCCACGGGCTTTAGCCCAAAATGGCCTTCATCACGGTACAGGCCCGGCTTGAATATTGGGTCGACGGGCGGGCCAAGCCCGCGGGCATCCAAAGCCCGTTTGCCCATTTTCCGTTTGGCCCGTTTTTTTATTTTTATACTATATATTTAAAGTTTGGATAATTAACACCAATAATATCCTGTCCAAGTGGTAAAGTGGCACCCAATAACCCCATTTCACCCAGGTTCGATTCCCCCCAACCCCTTTCAGCTTTTGTAAAAAAAAAAAAAGGTGAAACCCGTTTAGCCCGTGGATCCCTGGATCCGGGCAAAAGCGGCCTTACCCCCATGAAACCGACTGCCGGGCCGGCTTTAGCCCGTTTCTCTCACGGACGGGTCGGATAAAGCCCGTTTATCCGTTTAACCCGTGATTGACGGGCCGGGCCGGGCCGGACTACCCGTTTGGACATCATCACCCCCACCTCTAAAAGGAATCCTTCGCCCCCTTGAAAAATACTCTCCATCCTCTAAAAATACACTCCATCCTCTAAAAGCCCTCTAAATTCCCCACCTAAAGTAAAGTCCACCCTAAAGTTTATCTCAAGATACCACTCTCTTTTCGAGATTTTGCCCATCACCATTAACGAATTAAAGAAGACAAAGGAAGTCCCGCTATTTATTAGGAATATAATATAATATCATAATATTATATTCAAGTATATATTGTTGTATATAGATTAGGAAACTTAATCTTTGTATTAGATTAGAAAAGATTGTATAGATCTAGAATCCTCCTAGGAGATTACCTCCTTATTGTAACCCTATAAATATGTACCTCTAACATCATTATCAATTGAGTCATTCAATTCAATTATTTTCCCTGTTTTGATTGACTTCGTCTAACCCTCGTTATTCTAATATGGTATCAGAGCATTAAGATCCATAAAACGACTTCTCAGAAAATGAAAACCCTAAAGCCGCGCCACCCTCACCACATTGCTTCCGCCTTCCACCACAACCCACGGCAACACCCTCCGGCCAAACACCTCTCCAGCTCCTTCAAACAACCCACGGCAAAAACACCCACTGCCAAACCCACCATTGAAATCTCCTCCCATCACCACCTTGCTTCCGTCACCAATAAACAAAACCTCTACACCTCCCTCGGCTCAACCAACTAAGCCAAAACCTTTGAAATTACCACCCACAACACCCAATCTCGCCATCTCCAAACATCACCCTGCGGCAAACCCATTGCCAGCCGCCAACCAAAACCCTTCAAACCCATCAGCAAAACCTCCTGCTGAAACCCTTACCAGCCAAAACCCTCCCACCTTCAGCCGAAACACACCCACAACAACTCCTTCAAGGCTGCCCCAGTTCCACCGCCCTTCCATGTTCATCTATCCCTCACCACCATCGGCTACAACCCTATAGCCGAAACACACCCTAAAACAACCTTCACCACCCTCGGCTCAAACCTTCCAAAAAAAAGGCCGAAAAACCCCCTTAAAGTCGAAAACCATATAGCCAGCCACCAAACCACTACCTACCATCAACGAAACCCTCTATACACCCTCTTCAAGCCCCTCGGCAAAACCCACCGCCCGAAACTCTATACACATCCCTCAAAACACCATCGGGAAACCCCGAAACCCTAAACACCTCCACTACAAACACCTTCGGGAAACCCCAAAACCCTATCCTTCAAAACTCCTCGGCAAACCCACCGGCCGAAACCCTCTACACCTATTTCAAACACCCTCGGGAAACCCCGAAACCCTATACTTAAACCCCCTCGACAAACCCACTAGCCGAAACTCACTCTCCCTATTTCAAACCCCTCGGCAAAACCCACTAGATGAAACCCACTCCCCTACTTCAAACACCCTTGGCAAAACCGAAACCCCCCTCGGAAACCCGAAATCCCTCTCCACAACCCCACCGTCTCCGACATAGTCATGCACCAACCTATCGCCACCTCGAACGCGAGGAACGAAACCACATCCGGGAACACATCTTCGACTCATCATCAAACCCGGTTCATCTCATCACTCTCCAAGATTGGACTTATCCAAGGACCGTCCATCTTGCGGGGGCATATTAGGAATATAATATCATAATATTATATTCAAGTATATATTGTTATATACTCCCTCCGTCCCATAACAAGCGACGCAGTTACTGTTCCGCACGGGAATTAAGGAAAAAGTGAAAAGGTTGATGTGTTGTGAGTGTAGATAGTTGAGTAGGAGAGAGAATGAGTGGAGAGAATAGTAAATTATAATAGTGTTGTGAGTATTATAATAATGTAGGAGAGAGAATGAGTGGAGGAAATAGTAAAGATTTTTTTCCATTTTAGGAAGTGTGACTTATCAGTGGGACGCCCAAAATGGCAAAGTGTGTCGCTTGTTATGGGACGGAGGGAGTATAGATTAGGAAACTTAATCTTTGTATTAGATTAGGAAAGATTGTATAGATCTAGAATCCTCCTAGGAGATTACCTCCTCATTGTAACCCTATAAATATGTACCTCTAACATCATAATCAATTGAGTCATTCAATTCAATTCCTCACTTCCCTGTTTTGATTTACTTCGTCTAACCCTCATTATTCTAATACTATTCAGTCTCTGATCGGCATTTAAAGTCAAGTATAACAAATTTGGTTACCTTTTTCATTAAAAAGTTAACTTTTACATTAGATAATTAACGAAATTAAATACTTTTAACACACACAAACGAATTAGAAAAACATGTCTTAATGGATCAGGCAGTGTGGGTGCCTAACGAGACCCCCGAACTTAGTATTTCTTTATAGAGGTTTTTCTATTGTTTTTCCTTAAAAAATAATGGTGACGACTCTTCTGAATTAAACTAGATTTAAACCGCTAGGATAGTCAAATCAATAGCACAGAGAGAAACTCCCCAACTCTCCCGCGACGGATCAGGTTATTCACAGAGGGGGCATGCTAGGAAGACTTGTCCAGAGGAGTCGGGCGAGGAGCGGAGATTGAATGTCGTGGAGGAAATCACGGATGCATTAATCCAAAGTAGGAGTAGTCCATCGAATTCGTGGGTTTTGGATTCGGGCGCTACGTTTCATTCATGTACTACTACTACGAAAGAGATGGAGCGGTATGTCTACGGCGATTTTGGGGTTGTTCATCTTGGAGATAATAATCCGGTCAAAATTAGGGGAAAGAGTGACGTTCGAGTAAAGACAATGGATTAGACTGTGTTACGGCTTCGTGATGTGAGACATATTCTGGATTTGAAGAGTAACTTAATTTTCATTGGGAAATTGGATATGGAATATTGTGTGTTCGCCTAAGGGAGCTAACCTGATAGTTTGGGATGGTATGGACAAGAAGTTGTACAACACATACAACATGGTCCGCTTGGGTAAAGCAAGGGTGCATTCCGGTGGAGGACGGCGAGGCCGTGGTGATCATTAGAGTAGAAGAAATTCCACGAAACGGTATGTTGGGAAGAGTTTGATGGGCGTTCAAGTTGACCGACGGAGAGAACGGGATTCAACAGCACCAACATGGGAGCGGTACCTAGGAGAATTGTGACACGATGGGTTGCTAAGATGACACAAAAAGATTAGGAAAGTGTTGAACATGAAGAATCATGTAGTTCAAGGTTGGAGAACGAGCAAGTGAAAGGGGATATGCAAGGAGGATTACTTGAAATGGAGATTCAAGATATTGTGGAACTGACATCTATATTGAAGCTTCGCTCAACTTTAACTCACTTGGGTAAATAGATAAAGAGGCCGGGCACTACCAATTGTTTCAGTTTGGCCGCTGACATCTGTTTGGGGAGTCATACTCGGGTGGGAGTTTGACGGCGGTAGTCATGGAATTTGGATTGTCTCTAGGTGGGAGATTGTTGGGAGTAAAGACAAACCTTGATTGGAACCTAGAAAGGAGAAGAAATCCAGAAAGATTGAAGCAGAGGCAGGGCTATGTGAGGAAGCTCTTTGGAAGGCTATAAAACCAAGCCTTTTGGGCTCATGTCAATCTGTTAACATGCAAAGGGAAAACAGTGTTATGTGTGCAAGGTTATGGGGCACATAGGCCAGCCTATGTGCACAACTGTCCAGGTCGCACAGACGCGAAACAGGCCCTTAAACCCAACTATGTAATTCTGGGATTTTGAGGATTCCTTTTGTACCTAGGGTTAGGTTTTGTCCCTTGTATCCTATATAAAGCCAAATAACGGTTATAAACACGTTGTAACATTATATTGTGAGACTATTGAAAATAATCCTGGCTTGATAGTGCCCTTAGACATGCTTCTTTATTAAAGGAACTGGGTAAACAATTTTTGTGTGTTCGTGTGATTGTGCAATTTTCTCTTTCTTTATTATTTCTGATGTGATCATAGAAAAGAGACTTGGGCCCAGCAAGTCTATATGAGGGCCAATATGATAAAGACGGGCTCAAAGATCACGATAATAGGCTCAAGCGAAGACAAGGTCAGTTGGCGACATCTTTAAGAGAATGAGCGGGAAACAAGGCCCGGCGAGAAACCCTTCAGAACCCTTCTTCGTATGAAAACGGTATAATCTTAAGGCTGGCATCCCGCATTAGTATGTTCTTATCAGCGACAATCAAGGGTTATCGCCTTATCATGTTTACCGCCTATAGGCGACATATGGATTAGAAGCTACAGTTCAGAAGCTGTTAAAGTCGTTATGTTGGGGCCCACGAAATCTATTGTGATGATGAGCTATATGTCAGATAAAGTTGGCGTCTCTACTTGCTGATAGGTGACCTTGCCCACCTTATGGATGATTGACACGTGTCCAGGAGCATGTGACTTGCACATGACCTAAAGGAGTATATAACCAACAAGAAAAAAGGTATTTTAGGTCATTTCTAAGTACATTTTTTGCAGATTTCTATTCAAGCCTTCTTGACACTTTCTTGTTATCTAAATCTTGTACTGATTCTCACGCCTGAGGGGTAACCCGAAGACGCCCCCGGCCTAGTTTACGTGCTTTGCATGTGCAGGAGACAAACGTAGAAGTAGCCGGAGTATCCTTAATGCAGTCACTCGTCTCAGCCCGGTGCAACTCATTTTCTGTGGTAGCATCAATTTCTCTATTAGTTACAGGTTTATTGTATTCCACATTATTTTCCAACACGATTATACACTTCTCCAGTGAGCAATGAATCAGACAACGAGTTTCCTAGGCCTGACAAGTGAACACTTATATATTTCCTTATTGTAATAGTTTTCATATTATTATAATTCCTTATTGTAATAGTATTCCTTCTCCTTTTATAATTATATATTTCATTAATAAGTGGTTTTTAGGTTGTATATATATTAATACAATGTTATAATAAAACTTGAGTCATTCATATTAATTCTCTCTCTCTCTCTCCATGTATAAATTGACTTCGTCTATCATTCTTTATTCTATTATGGTATCAGAGCATAGATCCATAATGGGACTTCTTCGCCAAACCCACCACCATTCACTTCCTCCACTCTACCAATCCTTTCTGCCCCCTCCCTCTCCGTTTTTTTCTTAAACTTTCGACACTTTTTCTCCCAAAGTCGAACAACTAAGCCCCTAGGCCTTTATTCTTCTTCTTCTTTTTCACTTATCTCAATGTCACGTTGAGTATTATTTCTCACCTTCCTAAATTTTCTCTTTTCTTAAATTTTTCACTTAGTCTCATCTTCAGCCATATACAAAAACCCACACAAATACCCATTCTTCAACACCTTCTAAATCATAACCCTAAATTGCTTCCTCAATGGCCGCCCCACCATAACACCACACTCGAGCTCTTCGCTCAATCTCCCTTTGAAAACTAAACCCAATTCGTCGTTGAGACGTAAAATAAAACCCTAAACCAATTCGTCGTTGAGATGTAAAATAAATCTCAAACCCAATTCGTCGTTGAGACGCAAAATTCCTCGTCATTGCGACGTAAAATTTTCGTCATTGCGGCTTAAAATTATCGTCATCGCGACGTAAAATAGTACTTGTACAATATTTTACTCTTATCCCTTATTACCTCTTTTCCTTATAGTTTTTTGTCATTACGACGTAAAATAAACAACAAAGTTCAACTCGATGATATCTTCACAACGCAACTTCACCAAGCTCACCTTCATAGAATTATGTCCAAGATTGGACTCTCTTATCGGCTGTCTATCTTGAGGGGGCATGATAGAGATATACCAAGTCACAATCATATATTATGTTTCCTTATTGTAATAGTTTCCTTATTATTATAAATCCTTATTTTAATAGTATTACTTCTCCTTTTTGATATTATATATTTTCTTAATTAGTGGTTTCTAAGTTGTATATATATTGATAAAATGTTAATAATAAAACTTAAGTCATTCATATCAATTCTCTCTCTCTCTCTCCATCTATGAATTGACTTCGTCTATCATCATTTATTCTATTATGGTATCAAAGCATAAATCCATAATGGGACTTCTTCGCCAAACCCACCACCATTCGCTTCCACCACTCTACCAATCCTTTCTCCCCCCTCCCTCTCCGGTTTTTTTTAAAACTTTCAACACTTCTTCTCCCATAGTCGAACAACTAAACCCCTAGGCCTTTATTCTTCTTCTTCTTTTTCACTTATCTCAATGTCACGTTGAGTATTATTTCTCACCTTCCTAAATTTTCTCTTTTCTTAAATTTTTCACTTAGTCTCATCTTCAGCCATATACAAAAAACCCACACAAATACCCATTCTTCAACACCTCCTAAATCACAACCCTAAATTGCTTCCTCAATGGCCGGTCTACCCTAACACCGCACTCGAGCTCTTCGCTCAATCTCCCTTTGAAAACTAAACCCAATTCATCGTTGAGACGTAAAATGAAACCCTAAACCAATTCGCCGATGAGACGTAAAATAAAACCCTAACCCAATTCGTCGTTGAGACGTATAATAAAACTCAAACCCAATTTGTGTTGAAACGTAAAATCGTCGTTGAGACGCAAAATTTCTCGTCATTGCGACGTAAAATTTCCGTCAATTGCGACGTAAAATTATCGTCATCGCGACGTAAAATAGTACTTGTACAATATTTTACCTTATTACCTCTTTTCCTTATAGTTTTTATCATTACGACGTAAAATAAACAACAAAGATCAACTCGATCGATGATATCTTCACAACGCTACTTCACCAAGCTCACCTTCATAGAATTATGTCCAAGATTGGACTCTTCTATCGACAGTCCATCTTGCGGGGGCATGATAGAGATATAACAAGTTACAATCATATATTATGTTTCCTTATTGTAATAGTTTCCTTATTATTATAAATCCTTATTGTAATAGTATTACTTCTCCTTTTTGATATTATATATTTCCTTAATTAGTGGTTTCTAAGTTGTATATATATTGATAAAATGTTAATAATAAAACTTGAGTCATTCATATCAATTCTCTCTCTCTCTCTCCATCTATGAATTGACTTCGTCTATCATCATTTATTCTATTATGGTATCAAAGCATAGATCCATAATGGGACTTCTTCGCCAAACCCACCACCATTCGCTTCCGCCACTCTACCAATCCTTTCTCCCCCCTCCATCTCCGGTTTTTTTAAACTTTCAACACTTCTTCTCCCATAGTCGAACAGCTAAACCCCTAGGCCTTTATTCTTCTTCTTCTTTTTTCACTTATCACAATGTCACGTTGAGTATTATTTCTCACCTTCCTAAATTTTCTCTTTTCTTAAATTTTTCACTTAGTCTCATCTTCAGCCATATACAAAAAACCCACACAAATACCCATTCTTCAACACCTCCTAAATCACAACCCTAAATTGCTTCCTCAATGGCCGACCTACCCTAACACCGCACTCGAGCTCTTCGCTCAATCTCCCTTTGAAAACTAAACCCAATTCATCGTTGAGACGTAAAATGAAACCCTAAACCAATTCGCCAATGAGACATAAAATAAAACCCTAACCCAATTCGTCGTTGAGACGTAAAATAAAACTCAAACCCAATTCTTGTTGAAACGTAAAATCGTCGTTGAGACGCAAAATTCCTCGTCATTGCGACGTAAAATTTCCGTCATTGCAACGTAAAATTATCGTCATCGCGACGTAAAATAGTACTTGTACAACATTTTACTCTTACCCCTTATTACCTCTTTTCCTTATAGTTTTTATCATTACGACGTAAAATAAACAACAAAGATCAACTCGATCGATGATATCTTCACAACGCTGCTTCACCAAGCTCACCTTCATAGAATTATGTCCAAGATTGGACTCTTCTATCGACCGTCCATCTTGCGGGGGCATGATAGAGATATAACAAGTTACAATCATATATTATGTTTCCTTATTGTAATAGTTTCCTTATTATTATAAATCCTTTGTAATAATATTACTTCTCATTTTGATATTATATATTTCCTTAATTAGTGGTTTCTAGGTTGTATATATATTGATACAATGTTAATAACAAAAATATTAAAATAATTTAATATAGTAATAATAAATGTAATATAAATGCGTAGGAAAGAGAAAATATGGTGGGGTATAATAAAAAGTAGGAGAGAGAAACCGATGAATTTTGTCATGAATGGAGAAAAAATTGTTTGGAGTTGTGTTTTTGATGACTGATGACGTGGAGCTGAGGTGGAGGAGAGAGGGATGGGAATGAAGTTTCATTGTTGCATATGCTCTAAGAGATTGCATATGATACGTAGATTTTTTCCTTTTAATGAGAGGATACTCCTCGGTATTCTTGTAGCCAATTACTCCCTCCGTCCCAGATCAAGAGTCATCGGGGGGATTTCACGTTTCTTAAGAAATTTTTTAAAAAATGAATAAAAGTTAAATGTGGGATAGGGAATAGTAGTTAATGATTGATTTTTTTGTAAATATGTTAACTTTATAAGGGTATAATGAATGGTTTTTTTGTAATATGGGGTAGAAAATAGTAGTTAATGATTGATTTTTTAATAGGAGAGAGAATGAGTGGGAGGAATAGTAAGTTAATGATTGATTTTTTTGTAAATATGTTAACTTTATAAGGGTATAATGAATGGTTTTTTTGTAAATATATTAAATTATAAGGGTATAAATATATTCAAAAACTTGCCATTTATGGAAATGAACTCTTGGTATGGGACGGACCAAAAGGGAAAGTAGAACCCCCCGTCTCAATAATTATTGGGGCCATGTGCGAAATGTGAATATTGGGCCCCTAATGATTAAAAATTAATACAAAAAATATACTCCCTCCGTCCCAGACCAAGGGTTCTACTTTCCCTTTTGGTTCGTCCCAGACCAAGAGTTTCTTTCCATAAATGGCAAGTTTTTGAATATATTTATACCCTTATAATTTAATATATTTACAAAAAAATCATTCATTATACCCTTATAAAGTTAACATATTTACAAAAAAACCAATCATTAACATACTATTCCTCCCACTCATTCTCTCTCCTATTAAAAAACCAATCATTAACTACTATTTCCTATCCCATATTACAAAAAAAAAAATCATTCATTATACCCTTATAAAGTTAACATATTTACCAAAAATCAATCATTAACTACTATTCCCTATTACACATTTAACTTTTATTCATTTTTTAAAAAATTTCTTAAGAATCGTGAAATCCCCCCCGATGACCCTTGGTCTGAGACGGAGGGAGTAATATGTATATATAAGTGTTTTTATATAAAGATTAAAGTTTTACAAAATTAAGCAATAAAATTCAAAAATAATTTGTTACATTGATTATTAATTTTTCACAACATAAAATTTTTTTTTGAAGCTATATACCTAATGGACCTAGATAAAATGGGGGCCCTCCAAAATTTGAGGCCCGATGCGGAGGAACCTCTTGCACCTAGAGAGAGTCGGCCCTGCCCTTAATCTGGGACGGAGGGAGTAGTTTAGATTTACGCTTTAATCATTGTATCATAATACTAATGAAAGTGGCGTTCATATCACTATGTGCTTTAAGAGATTTAGAAGAGTGCACTACCAAATTTGAAAAGGTAGCGTAAACAATCTTCTTGATATTCTAAAAAGCTGTCATCGATTAGTTTTTGAAGTTTGTATCAAATAATTCACCTATGTTTATTAATAGACCTTAAATTTTAATGCTTCACCTTTTTTTCTTCCCCATTATATTTTGCTATTTTTATAATTTTACAAGTTACATAAATTTATTTATTTGTAATTTTAATAAAAATGTAATGTTGTTTTAATCTCATTTTTTTTATAATAAATAATGCACTTTCTTTTTAAATTTGTTATACAATAAATATTGCATTTTAAGAAATGAAAATAAAGTACAATTTTACTATTGTGCAACGAGTAACTCTTGTGAAAAACTAGTTTTTTTCAAAATGTTATAAAAAACTAGTATTCAGAACAGTTCATCACTCTTATTAGTTAGACTTAGTGCTTTAAAACTAGTTTTTTCTTATGTTACGAAAAAACTAGTTTTTTGCAAGATTTTGGCTTGTGCAAGTCATATATAAATAAATAAAACATAATATTATTTTAAAATATTGACAAATTAAATATGATATTTGTATTGTAATTAAAATAGAAAATTCAATATCTTTATCAGAATAGGACTCTCTCATGTACTATATATTTGAAGGTTGTTAATAATGAAAAGCAAGTTTTCCCAATTTTACGGGATTAGGACTGTTTACCTATATACAATTGAATCTTGAAGTCATACTTTCCAGAGAAGACGTAGAAATTAATCATAGGTTGATTTCTTCCTCATCCTCACAAGAGAATGGTGAATTTTATTTGCAAGGCATGAAAAATGCAAGGCACATGGAAATGACGAAAATGCCCATTTATATATAATTTTTTTTTTTTTTTCATTCCTCTCGTTCCCTCCAACGTTCAAGCTTCTCTTCTCTCTCTCTCGTACACCCAACCGACGAACGACGAACGACGCAATGGTGAGAATGAAAATTCCCGCAGCTTAAGTCCGGCGCTTCCGCTGCCGCCGCTACCGCGCCGCCATGGCCGCCGGAACATCGTCTACCACCGTGCCAGTAAAGAAGGTAATCCCTCCCTCCCCTTCGATTTTTTGGAGTTTAGGTCAAAGAGAGTATCATTATTACTCAAAAATTAGTTTGATGAACTGGGTTTTAAAATGAGATGTTATGAACTGGGTTTGAATTTGTTGTTTCCATGGATGAACTGGTTTTGAAATTGTATTGCGAAATATGTTTCTGGAATGTGATTTTTTCGTGTAATTTTACACGTTCTGTTTCACAACATTTCGTGTAAAATTATACGAACTGGTTCCAAAAATTTCGTAAATAGACACACGAAACACAATGGAACAATGTTTAGTTTGTTTCGTATGCCTATACACGAAACTGGTCATTATATCTCGCATGAAAAGTACACGAAATTGTTCTTAGCATTTCGTGTATAGTCATACGAAATGAACTAAACATTATTTCATTGTGTTTCGTATGCCTATACACGAAATGATTCCATATGATTCGTATGAATTTACACGAAATAACTCACTACATTTCGTGTATAGGAACACGAAATGTGAACTGTGAACTGTTATATTTAACTATCTTATTAAAAAAATTTGTAGGGACGTGAACGTATGACTGCGTCTAACAGGAAGAGGAAGGCCGAGAAGGCAGCAACGAAATTTCCCGGACGCACCAAAAAGAAAGGCAAGTTTTGCTTGATGAGAGTTCTGAGGATGATGATGAGACGGGTATTCCCGAGGCAGATGCGGAGGTCTTAGTTTCTGACTCTGATGAGGAGGAGGAGGAGGAGGCGACGGAGGAGGGGGAGGCGACGGAGGCAGAGGAGGAGGAGGAGGAGGGGGAGGCAGCGGAGGAGGAGGAGGCGGCGGAGGAGGAGGAGGAGGCGGAGGCGGAGGCGGAGAGACGTGATGTTAGACCATTGAGGCATGGGAGGAGGAGGGGTCAGGATGTGGCTAGAGGGCAGGGACGGAGGAGGAGGCAGGGTGCGGGTGCGGGTGCGGGTGCGGGTGCGGGTGAGGAGGAGCCACCATCATGGCAGATTGTGAGCGACCCAGGTGGCGGCCCCGAGGTTTGTGATTTGTTATACGGGTTCGGTCATCACCGAGCCCGAGAGATTTGGGGCAACCCCACTAGCCAGTCGGTGGTGAAGTTCCATACCAGACAGCAGCATCTCGATAGGTAAGCTATTTGTTTACAAAAATAAACTTTGACGAAACATTGGTTTTAATGTAATCATTATTGTGAAATTCTAAAAATTGTTAATTATAAATCTTTAAACAGGTTCTCGCGTGATAGGCGGCGAGGATGATCGAGCATGGTTGGCTGCGATCGATGCTACGGGTATCCATCACCTGCATGATACCACCATTCGCCGGACTAGCTCGGCGCTGGCCGAGCGGCATTTGTGGAACGGTGGTCTCCCGAGACTAACACGTTTCACATGCCGTGGGGAGATGACGATTACGATGCATGACGTCACTCATATTCTAGGTATATTGTTGTTATATTTTTCATTTTCAATATGTAGAGCTTTGGTTATTTGCATATGACATATTCTTCATTTACAATTTATAGGTGTCACTCACGGGTTTTCTCTGTTAGGACGGCGGATCCGAGCCCGACTACGCCGCATACGTAGACACCTCATCGAGCCGGTTCGAGGGCACGTCCTACACATTACGTGAGCTCCGTCTTGCCTTTGAGGCCCGTTCGCATGTCGAGATGACCGGCGTGCATCCACTTATCTCCTGTTCCTCTTGGGTTGCACACTGTTTGTGGCCAAGAGTCAGGATAAGATGCCTGCAGCTTATCTTTCCCTGTGCATGGATCTTCAGAGCTTTGGGCGGCTCGCACAGGGATCAGCTTTGGCGTACATCTATCGCGAGTTGGGAAAGGCGTCCAGATCCGGATGCGCTCAGATGGGAGGCTGTTCGACTCTCCTAGAGGTAATATTTAATATTTATTTATTACTCCTTTTTTTTCCCTAAACAGACGTCTTTTTTGACATATTTCTAAAATACTTTTCAGGCCTGGATATACGAGTACTTCCCGGACTTCCGGCGACTTTTGAGCCCTGGATTGGCGAGGAGGCGCCCAGAAAGCCCGAGATGGTCACGCACTGATAGAGCTGGCAGGGAGATGGAGCATCTGCTCGAGTTTCGGCGCACCCTAGACAGGATGCCTGTTGAGAGGGTGAGCTTTTTATATTTAAATTGTTATACTCCCTCCGTCCCATTGAAAGTATTCTGTTCATGTTTGCTAACAAAGTGAGTTATAGGTATGTTGGACGCCTTATGGTACCGGGGTGGATGCGCTTTTACCGGTTTCATACTTCAGAGGTGTTATACGCTTCTTAGACATCACCGAGGCGTATATGCCTGACCGGGTGACCAGGCAGTTCGCTATCCAGCAGAGGATCCCTAGGATGTCCCCCTTGCCTATCTCGACGTGCATTTTTGATAGCCGGTCAGAAGGGGTACAAGAAGGTGTATGGCGATCGTGATGATGTTTGGGACGAGTGGATGGAGTACAACATGGAGGCTTACGATCCAGTTCGTCGTTTGGGGCCATCAGTGACTACATCTCCTCCGGTGACTCCGGCACTATATGGAGTGGTTTCGAGCTAGGAGTCATGTTCGGATTAGTAATCCGATACATGAGCCCGCAGTGACATTCCACATCATCATGGTCATCCGTAGCCACTACCCACGATCGAGATAGGCTACTTCCATCGCTTCACGGATGACCGCCACCTGATGACCTCGTAGCTATCATCGGTGTGCACGAGAGTTTAGGATATCACATTTAGTGTCTATCGGTTTAGGATGAGTTTGGGATGATGTGTGGATTATGTACACTGTATTTTTGGATTATATATTTTGATGTATTTTTGGATTATATTTTTTTATGTATGGATTATGTACACTGTATGGATTATATATTTTGATGTATTTTTTGTGAATTTATTTTCACAACTGCTTTCCATATGTTGTCCAAGGAAAATTTTGGTGAATATTTTTTCAATGTATTTTTTACTCTGTTCTGTACATACAGTCTGTTCAGACATCATTTCGTGTGGTTATACACGAAATGATTCCTATAGTTTCGTGTATTTTCATACGAACTACTTTTTAATATTTCGTATAAAACTACACGAAAAGTGATATACAATTTTAAGCCTGTATTTCGTGTGGTTATACACGAAAAAATGTCTATAGTTTCGTGTATGCTCATACGAAATATATGCAATCTTTTTTTAACTCAATTTCCATTTGGATTTTGAGGAAACTCATGTAGATGAAAAACATTTTAAATGTCATTTAGAATCTAGAAAAAAATTAAAAAAAAATAAACGAAGTACAGTCACGAGATTGCACGCATACAGAGCTCTGGGGGACGGATTGGGTTGTCTTCGATTCATGCTTTTTGGAAGAAGTTGGACATTGAGCTATGCGTCCAACTAGGTCTTCGATCAATGAAAATTCTTTTGTAGCCGTGTGGAACGAAGTACGAACGCACCCGAACCGATCAAGAGAAAGTTATTCCAAACGATAAATGAAGAGCTACATCCACAAACCAGAGATGCTTCCGAGCCACCTCATATTTCAAAGGCAAATAAACCCTGACCGCCGCCCGAGAATACTTTCGTATTGGGAGCATACAGACAGATATTTTGGAGTCCCCACTACACCACCCTCCACCGGCAAAGCAGTCTAGATCTACATTCATAGCATCAACCCAATCGGGCATGATGTCGTGGGACTCAAACTCTTTGAAGTCCACGCCCAATCCGAAAGTAGGTTCAAACACTACACCATCTAGCCCTACTACTCCTACGTCTCTTCCACCACTAGCTTCTTCAACTCGTGGGAGAGGACGAGGTCGGGGACGAGGACGGGGACGGCCTGAGTCGTGGGGTCGGGGAGTGGAAAGGGAAATGGACAAGTCACTAGTCTACATACTTGGTATACTATGTCATTTATGCCTTTCATGGTCCCATTTATTGAAGGCATCACAGATGTGAGGGGTGATGGACATTGTGGCTATAGAGCCGTAGCTGCGCAGATATACGGAGATGAGGACATGTGGCCTCAAGTCCGCACGATTGTTGCCTTGAGCCGCATACGACGCGAGCTTTATCGAGAGAGTTATATCTTGGACTAGTATGGACGAGCTCTACGGTCGCATTGCTTACTATTCCTCCCGGCTCTTGAGTATTATTATATGACCCTCCCGCAGCTAGGGCACATCATTGCCACGAGGTATAATGTGGTGTTCATCTCGTACACGCCAACCAATGGCTTCACATGCCTTCCTGATCGTACCACAAGGAGTAGGACCACCCACAGACACACTTGTGCTTGGACACATTGGAAACCATTTTATATTGCTGCACATGTTAGATAATGATTACCCAATGCCATCGACAACGTTATATTGGGAGGCTCATCGTGATGCAAGCGCAAGTAACTTGGCCATGCCATACAGAGCTCGGATAGAGACATTCAACCGACTCTCAATTGCGTCGAACGAAGAAAGAGTTTCAAGAAATAGGTCATAGTATCATGTGTATCATTTGACTTATTGAGCCTTTTTTATTTGTATGTATGAATCATTAAAAACTGTTTGAAAGTTTGGATTTGTGATGTGAAATATGGCAAAGTATACCATTTTTTATGATTTTTTTTTTCAATAAAGCTGTATTGGTCTTTGAATTTTTCCAGTTTTTTATGTTTGGAAGTATGAATTATTCAGACTGTCAGATATGTTTCGTATGAAACTACACGAAATATTTGTTAATATTTCGTGTAAATATACACGAAATAACTCAATACATTTCGTATATTTATATACGAAACGTATTTGACAATGTCGTGTAAAATTACACGAAACGTTCGCGTACGGGAGGGCAATTTTGTCCATTTTCCGTGCCTTGCAAATAGCGTGCCTTGCAAATAACCGTCCCCCAAGAGAATATAGGCTATAATGAAGATATCCTGACTGAGATCTCACTCTTTCTTCCCGTAAAATCTATCCTCCGTTTCCGATCCGTCTCAAATCAATGGCACTCTCTACTTAGTCATCCTCAATTCATCCGACGTTATGCTTCACATAAATCAACAAATTCCTTGCTCTTTATCCAGTTTCTTCATGGCATCGGATCCCTTCACCTGAAGGGATCAGACAACCATAATCTTAATATGGTCGATTTCGGGTACATAAAAAACTCATGTGAAGATTGTTTTTCCTTGAAAAATTCATGCAACGGGTTGTTATTATTTGAGTCTCATAAGTACGGTGTAAGAAGACAGCATCAAAAGCGGCATAGATACTATGTTTGTAATCCTTCCACTAGGAAGTACATCGAATTACAAGTTCTGGATTCTATAGCCTCGGTTCCAAATCCCTACGCATATTTGGCTTTCGATCCTTCTAAATCGCCCCACTACAAAATCATATTTTTTTGGACCGACAAACGTTATTCTTCTTCTGATTATCATATAGCTATTTACTCTTCGGAAACAAGAACTTGCAGGAATCTTAACCATACTTTCCGGACTCGTGGTCTCCTATACACAGGAACGTTCTTGAATGAGGCAATTTTTTGGGTATGTAGGCCTACAACATCATCATCATTATGTTATTTCGACATCAATCAAGAGACAATGAAAGAAATCCTGAGGCCTCCGTATTCCAGTCCTGGTGCTCGTGTGAAGTTCATTGGAGATTGTCGAGGTCGTTTGCACACAGTGGCGGATCTAGAACCTTTAACCAGCGGGTGCACAATTTACACAACATAATTTCAAACAGTAAATGATGAAAATAAATAATGAATAAATAAAAATTAGTTATGTTGATTAAAGTGATGGTCAAAAGAATTTAAGTATAAGATTTAAAAAAAAAAAGTATATATCATAATAGAGGCAAAAAAAATATAATTTGAATTGTAAATAAAAAAAATTATATTCAGGGTAATAATTAAAAAGAATTCAAGAAAAACTTTGAGAAAGGTAAAAAAAAAGAAACTCAAAAATATTGTAGCTAGCAAGAATTGAACAAGGCTTCTTTAAGGCGAGTTTTAACACCAAAACCAACCAAGCTGCTGTCCTAAATGTGTCTGATGTACGCACAAATAATATATATACACACAAAAATTTTATTTTTTTTAACAAGAAATTGGATTTGACCGGGTGCACGTGCACCCGTACCTATAACACTAAATCCGCCCCTGTTTGCACATGGTTTTTCATGAGGATGATCATCGCCAACATGTTTTTGAAGTGTACGAATTGAAGGAGGATTATTCAAGTTGGTTTGTCAAGTACAAAGTCGATCTTGATGACATAGCAGTTGATTTTCCAGAAATAATTGTTCATATTAACGAAAACTCGGAGAAGGAATATGAAAATCCTTTTTTTATCCGTATCATAGAGGAAGATGAAGAAGATCCGACGATTGTCCTCTCACTGCGAAAAAAACTTGTAGCTTATAACCCTATCGCTAAGACTACCAGAAAGATGTGCGATACGATTCATAGTAAGTTTTTGTTGTACAAAACCTTTCATTGCATTGAGAGTCTTTCTGTCGTTTGAAGATGACAGAATTTGTATTCAGCCTGCGATATGATTCATAGTAAGCTTGTGTTGTTTAGACGAAGTTTGCTGAGATATTTTAAGCTTGAATAGGTAAGATTTTTCACTAGCATTGGATTTAATTAATAAAGATTTTGGGTTACTACTCGGCCTTTGCCCTTGCCCTTGCATTGCCAGGCGTATCTAGGATTTAGAGTGAGGGTGTGCAAAAAAAAATATAGGGTGCAAATTGTAATTTTCGAAAAAAGAGGGATGCAAAGTGTAAATATGTGAAACTACACTCCTTCCAAAGTTCCACCTAGCTCAACTTGCAAAAAAATTATCGTACACGAAAATTAAAGAGAAGTATATAATGTTATGGTGTTGTGAGTGTTGTGAATTCATGCAGCGGAACGGCCCAAGCTTGGAGTAATAATAAGAGCAACACACACGAAAAGTAAATCACACACAAAGGAACACACAAGAATTGTTAACCCGGTTCGTTGCAACAACAACTACGTCCGGGGGCGCTACCAAGCCAAAATATTCTCTCTAATATTTTCAGATGTTACAATTTGTTTCTAGGCTATCACATGTATTTATAGGGAACAATAAATCAAATCCTAGTAATAAAAGAATTCCTACTCAAGAAAGTAATCTTCTTTCTATCCAAATACTACTATCAAAAGGAATCACCAATGTAGGAGGAGATCTTGTCCAAATAGGAAACCGATCAGCTGCAGAAATATCCTCCTCGTCACGTGGGCGGTCGCCCACCACGCCATGGGCGGTCGCCCAAGTTGGAAATTCCCCGAGCCCAATCTTCTGTACTACTGGGCGGTCGCCCATCACCACCTTGGGCGGTCGCCCAGCTCGACAGTTTCTCCTCCGGCGATTTTTTCTTGATTCCTTTATCCATGGTTTTGACTCCACATCCCAACAATCTCCCACCTGGAGACAAACCATCCATGATACCTCTCTTGAAACAAATTTCAGTGGCCAGCTATTGCGTTGGTAGCGCCCGGCCTCTTGTCTAGTTATCCAAGTGAGTTGAAGCTGAGCTACGCTTCAACATAACTGTCGGTTCTACCATGCTCCGAGTCTTCATTCCGAATGATCCTCCCTGCACATCCCCGCTCACTTGCTTGCTAACTATCGATCCTGAACAGCGCGAATCCACGTGCCCCACACAATCACAAGCTTGAAACCTTTGTGTGTTCTTTGCAACCCATCGCATCACCGTTCTAGATCCCGCTCCCATGTTGGCCAAATTGGCTCCGCGTCGGCCGACTTCATTACCCAATTTTCTACCAACATACCGTTTAGTGAAATTTATCCCACCATGGCGATCTCGGCCACCACCATTCATCATTGGGATGCGCCTTCGTTTCCCCCAACGACTCATGTTGCATGTGGTATACAACATATTTTCCATGCCGCCACGAGCCACCAAGCTAGCTCCGCGGTTTACCTTCCATGTCCCACAACCGAAGGTCACCACACAACCCTCCTTATCAAGTTGCCTTATGGAAATCAAGTTCCTCTTCAAATCCGGAATATGTCGCACATCACGTAGCCGCAAAACAATCCCATCCGTTGCTTTGACCCGAACAACCCCCTTTCCAATGATCTTGACAGGATTATTGTTTCCCAAACGAACAACCCCAAAATCACCCGAAACGTACTGCTCCATTCTTTCTGCACTGGTGCATGAATGAAACGTCGAGCCCGAATCCAAAACCCACGAATCTGTTGAACTGCTCCCACCCAAGATTAATGCATCCGCTATCTCCTCAGCAACATTCAATTCCTTCGCTCTGCCTGACCGCTTCGGACAACTTCTGTGAGGACCCCGACCCGGAACCTACACGTGTCCCGAGCTAGAGCGTCCTCAAACTAACCCAAAAGTCCTAAACTTCAAAAACTTGATTAAATTTTCAAACATAAACACAACCATTTCAAAATACTCTACTCCTTTACACATTGGAGGAAGAGTTGACCAACCTTGAAAGTAATAAACGGTTTTAGTTACAAAAAGATATCAAATATAAAATAGAATTAAAGTTTATGAATACAAACCCTTTAAAATAATTATACCAACATACACTTTCTATGCCAACCTAGATATACCCCGACACTTCCCAAATTATCACTTCCCACTCCTCACCGTCCTTACTTGGCCGGTCCGCCTGTCTCGGAATCTAAAACATTAAAGGGAGAGGGGTGAGAATAAATCTCAGCAAGCTATTATGAATGCAACAATATGCCATATAAGATGCAACACATAACAAGTTGCATATAACACATTGGAAAAGCTGTAAACACCTTACATTACCTTGGTTTACCTTTTCCCGTCTGAACATTAGTCGTACAACATTGGGTATAATAATACTCCAATCTTACAGTGAGCCGCTAAGCAATACTCACATCTTATAAGACCCGTTTTTCAGGAAACCAAATAAGATAGTAGCAACTCTGTAAGGCTTTTGGCTCAATACAGATGCTATAACCCCAACCTGTGGCCACAGGAGGGGACGGTCACAGGTATAACATAATCCCATCACATTAGGTCACACTTCCATAATTGACCGTATTATGTTATACCCCCAATATCAGCTGATTAAACACATTATCAAGCACATAATAGTTACTTGAAATATAATCCACAAAGAGGATAAGCAACATAGTCACATGGTAAAATATACTCATGCTCAACCAACATCATAGTGCAACATTTAAGTAATACACTATGCATAACAAAGTCAATGAATATGTAATCAAATGAGGTAACAATACAACCGGATAATCCATACTTGGGATACAATAATAACATGTTAAATAATCCACAAAGGGGATAAGCAATATAACAACATATCATAGACAATTCTTACGTGGTCATTACACATCCTCGAATAGCCTCAATAAGAGTTCGTGATCTACTTCCCAAGTTCGAACCACATTGGTGAAGTACAATCAAACTTAATAACCAATTTCCGGACAATATTATGTATTACAAGGTCTCTATAGGGATTCAAGCTAATCTTATCAAGTTGGAGTCACATTACTTAAATGACCCAAAGGCTCCACTTTAATCTAGGTTGAAAGGGATTGATTCATATCCGAATTGGATTAGGTTCTATTAATTTATAATGGTTAGGGATCATTCCACAAGGTTATTAGTAAAAATCAAGAAAAGAGAAAAGCGGGAAGGTTCGGTGACATGGGCGACCGCCCATGCCACTTGGGCGACCGCCCAAGATGGGTTTCAAGACACTCCAAGATTCTGCCTACATGGGCGGCCGCTCACCCCGTACGGGCGACCGCCCATGGCCAATTTCAAAGACACTCGAATTTCCAACTTATTTTTACATAGTTTATTTCCCTTTTTATCTTTCTTAATCTCATAAACACCACAAGGATTTTCTAACCTTACATACCTCAACTTAAATCATCTAAACCCAAGATCATATAGACCTAGAATATTTATCACTTAACTTCCCACCCATTTCATGCTTTCTTCACACTTCCAAGAACAACAACAATTTCTATAACACTAATCAAATCCTCAAATCCAAGAAGGTTTCCCCAAAGTATCAAATAACCATTTTAACAACAATAACAATATTTCATAGCTCATGAACATTTAAAGAAGAGAAGGGTCATAATAACTCACTTAGCAAATATGGAATGGAGTGAAGATCTTCTTAGTTTGATGAGCTCTTCTCTTCATCCCGAACACAAAAGTACTCTCGGATTTAAAAATGATGGAGAATTGACTTCTCTAGGAGCTTAGGAAATGAGGCTTCCAAGTATCATGTTTCCATGGAATTTGGGGAGGAAGAAGAGGAAGAGTGAAGAAGAAGAGTGAGGAGGTTAGGAAAGTAAGGGGAGAAGTATGGTGAGGGACACATGGAGGGGTATGGGGGAAGTAAGACTTTTGGCCCCCCATGGAAAAATATCTAAGGCTTTCCCCTTTTAAAATTAACCCTTCTCTTTAAATATTTATTCTACCCATTTTAATCTCCTCTTACTATTTATCTATTTTCTATTTTTATTACTCCCCATGGTTCTTTATTTAATTCCCAATTAACTCCAAAGAGGTTCCAAATTACTTCTTACCCAACTTATCTTAAAATAAGAATTTAAAGACATAAATAAACACATCGATCTAACATAAATATTAAAAGCATATAACATGATATTAAAATTAGTGCCTAGGGTTGGGGTCGTTACACTCACTCCCCCTTAAAGAAAATTCGTCCCGAATTTGATTGTCACTTACCTAATTGTTCAACCCGCCTTGGTTACATGTATATCTCAGACTCCAATTCCCAAATAGTCTCTTCAATGTTGTGATTTCTTCCCCAAGATTCTAATTCCATTAATGATACGATATTACAACTTAATGTTCCAAGAGTACCTTACAAATATCACTAACCCGAATTTTCACGACCTCAATAACAATATAATTAAATGAAAGTATTACAACTTATGTCACCAAATACATTACAATATTGCATTTAAAACTTTAAATAATCTATAAGCTGCTCCAAGTCAGTCTATGAGTCAAATCACCCACCTTTTCTAAAACTTCAAATGGATTAACAAATTTTGGCGCCAATTTATCTTAGGCCTTGCTTCTCCAACCTCACCCCAACAAATTAGAGATCGATATTTTCTTCCCGAACAATGCCTCATACGGTTTTATCTCAATGCTAGAATGATAACTGCTATTATACGCACCCAACCACTGGTAATCACACGTCCTATCGACTACTAAAATCGATCGTACATGTCCGTAGCATATCCTCAATAATAAGTAATGATTCCTCAAATTTTCACAAGGTTAAACTCAATAGCATTCCTACATTCCAAAATGATCTTTCCAAAAGATGTCTATCCAATTCATTCAATACTATGGGATTTATACAATCAAACTATCTCCTAAGATTTATGAGGACTTTATCAATAAATATCTCATCCCAATATATATTGAGTAGAAAATACAAATCATCTTTCTATAAACAAAACGACATACTCCTTTTTACTTCCAAGGTAACCCAATCACAAAATCCATCGTGATAATGCTCTCAGCTCAATCTAGAACTCTAGATATTTTAATAAAGTTTCTAACGTTCAATTTCTATTTTCACATTTATGACCAAACCATCTTATGTCTTGACTCGCTTGAAACGAGTTATTTCAATTATCTCATCCTCATTTCTCATGATACAAACATTAAATAACTGTCTATGAAATAATAATGTAAACATGCTAATAAGACCCTGATTCCCATAAACGGGATACTAGTCGACTATACATCATACTTCAATGCTCTAATTATGCTCAGGTCCAGTGACAGATCAATATTCAAATCAAATGGTTGGCCGCCCACAACGGAGCTGGTCCAACTCCAATACAAAAACCGAGTCTACTGCAACCTCCACATTAATAACCCCACAATTTATCAAATCATTTCTCGGATCCAAAACTTTAATACAATTAATCATTATAGGGGAACTAGGTTGCCTTTCTACTTGCTTCTGTACAAATTATATCTTTAGAATACCAAGTCTTTCTAAAAATTACAACATCTTTCAGAATTTCAAAGGATAGATAAAAAGAGATACAATGAGACTCGAATGGTTTATTTATTTAAAACTGTCCCATACCAGTTTTAATTAACTAAACCACTCACAATTTTAAGAAATTTTCAAATGATTGATAAGCTAACAAAAATAACTCGAGTGATTTAATTATCTACAACCGTCCCACACCAGTGGTAGATAGTTAAATTACTCACAGACATTATTGTGCACAAAAACGGTTTACCGACCTCAACAAATCAAACTATCCCCGAAGGGTACAATTGCTCATACAGGGGTTCAATATACAATTCAAAAGTTTAAAGCACATGTAAAACAATTCTAACATAGTATTCTTGTTTGACCTCTAGTTATAGTGTAGCCACCACTCATAATATTTATACTTAGTTAAATTCTCTATAAGAAAACACAATCTCATAATACTAATACTATCTTCTATAAATAACACTAAAACAGTCCTTAAGATAATAAATTTGGTAAATCATCTTCAATTCAATAATTCCTCAAGTTGAATATTCAACACTTTTATCTAGTTGGGCCATCAATTCACCACCTTTGATATTGGTATTGTACTTAGCAACAACATATTGTAAACATCTAGTTTCCGATCAAATACCATGATTTCTAAATAAGAAAATATAATTGGAACTCACATAGATCAATCATCCCTAAATTTCAATTAAACATTAACGGTATAATCTAACTTACCTCCCTATAACCATCAACAACTCAAAATCCGTATAACTTCAATATCTTCCGAGCATCACACCAATCCCTTATATGAATCACGCAACTAAGTCAACCTATACGGTGTAATCATCCTAAAGTATCCTGTCTTTCAATAAGATTTATCCTCATTTTATTTTCTCAACTAATGATAATCATCTCTCAAAACAAACCATATACATATTTTACCAATTCCTGAAGTTGATCCTATAAGTTACCAATAACTACATCTATTATACGTCTTCACATTTACCATATTTTCACTTCCATAACTAATACACAACCACAATTCAAAACGGTCATATCAAATACAAATGTTGTCTTAAGTATATCCTTAGAACAAATATTCATTGTAATTGTAACACCCAAAATTCAACTAATAACCATTGAGTATTCTACTAGTTTCTAAAATCAGTCATGCAAATCATCAACAAGTGATAACGAATACTTATTTCTTACAGTTACCAATTTGAGATCTCTATAATCTATAAATAACCACCAAGTATCATCTTTTCTAAATATAGTAATAATTTATCCTTACGGAGATTCGCTAAGCTCATTATCTTCTTTATCAAATAGTTTCCCAAAATGAATCCTCAATTCTATCATCCCAATTAGTGTCCTCTATCTAGGAATCCGAATACTAAAATAGTACCTTATATCAATTCAAAGCCTCAATGTCCTGGTATGATACCTGATGAAAACCCATTTTTGAACTCACATGGACAACATCACTTAGTCGACTCATAGGGTGATACCACCTACAAGAATATCTGATTCCTTATTCAAATTAGTAGCCAGAATACCATCAGTCTCTCATTAGAGAATATACTTATAGCACATAAGGCAAAGATATATTAGTTCCATAAGATCTCGTACTCGCGATATTTTATAATCCATATAATCCCATTTAGACTATCACTTTCAATACTAGTCTCAAATATCTAGTCTCCACCATGAGACACCAATGCATAAATACTCACGCAAGTTATATAACCATGAACCACTCTTAACTAGGCCATACACCTAACCTCAACTAAGAGCTCACCAATTCAATTACCACCGGTACATGAGATAATTCAAGTGTCTTTTAATCAATTATAACATATAACCCAAATAACCTTCACATTCCTTAGGCCATACCTTCGACATTTACACATATATGACATAATAGCAATTAATGACTTATCCGCCTCAACCACACACGGAGGCAAATCAACATAGATAAGGAGACTCGCTTCTTACGACAGTCCTCCCCAAACACAACAACTACTCCATCAATTCAGGTCAATATAACAATAATTCACGGATTGGCATATCTACCATATCCACCGGCAATCCATGCCCACTTAATCACAACTATCATGATAATCAAGGATGATTCGAGGTACTCTCCCATCGGAGTAGAACCTCCAGTACATAAGGCAACTCTCGGGCCATTTATGCAAATAAAAATGAAATGAAATGCCACATGAGAACGAATGAACGTGAATTTATAAAAGTATGAATCCTAACTCCGGAGACAGGCAATATACCTCAAATGATTGTGGAGGAATCTATCTCTCCATATTGCTCACATTTCCTTGATCCTTTGGTTGGTCGTTATTATTTTCTGTCATTGAACAAACTCCTGCATTAAACACTCGACGTAAGTTATCGCACACTCTCGCTCGGCTAGACTCTGAGAATTCTAAACCGAGCTCTGATACCAACTGTGAGGACCCCGACCCGGAATCTACACGTGTCCCGAGCTGGAGCGTCCTCAAACTAACCCAAAAGTCCTAAACTTCAAAAACTTGATTAAATTTTCAAACATAAACACAACCATTTCAAAATACTCTACTCCTTTACACATTGGAGGAAGAGTTGACCAACCTTGAAAGTAATAAACGGTTTTAGTTACAAAAAGATATCAAATATAAAATAGAATTAAAGTTTATGAATACAAACCCTTTAAAAGAATTATACCAACATACACTTTCTATGCCAACCTAGATATACCCCGACACTTCCCAAATTATCACTTCCCACTCCTCACCGTCCTTACTTGGCCGGTCCGCCTGTCTCGGAATCTAAAACATTAAAGGGAGAGGGGTGAGAATAAATCTCAGCAAGCTATTATGAATGCAACAATATGCCATATAAGATGCAACACATAACAAGTTGCATATAACACATTGGAAAAGCTGTAAACACCTTACATTACCTTGGTTTACCTTTTCCCGTCTGAACATTAGTCGTACAACATTGGGTATAATAATACTCCAATCTTACAGTGAGCTGCTTAAGCAATACTCACATCTTATAAGACCCGTTTTTCAGGGAACCAAATAAGATAGTAGCAACTCTGTAAAGCTTTTGGCTCAATACAGATGCTATAACCCCAACCTGTGGCCACATGAGGGGACGGTCACAGGTATAACATAATCCGATCACATTAGGTCACACTTCCATAATTGACCGTATTATGTTATACCCCCAATATCAGCTGATTAAACACATTATCAAGCACATAATAGTTACTTGAAATATAATCCACAAAGGGGATAAGCAACATAGTCACATGGTAAAATATACTCATGCTCAACCAACATCATAGTGCAACATTTAAGTAATACACTATGCATAACAAAGTCAATGAATATGTAATCAAATGAGGTAACAATACAACCGGATAATCCATACTTGGGATACAATAATAACATGTTAAATAATCCACAAAGGGGATAAGCAATATAACAACATATCATAGACAATTCTTACGTGGTCATTACACATCCTCGAATAGCCTCAATAAGAGTTCGTGATCTACTTCCCAAGTTCGAACCACATTGGTGAAGTACAAATCCAGCTTAATAACCAATTTCCGGACAATATTATGTATTACAAGGTCTCTATAGGGATTCAAGCTAATCTTATCAAGTTGGAGTCACATTACTTAAATGACCCAAAGGCTCCACTTTAATCTAGGTTGAAAGGGATTGATTCATATCCGAATTGGATTAGGTTCTATTAATTTATAATGTTTAGGGATCATTCCACAAGGTTATTAGTAAAAATCAGCAAAAGAGAAAACTGGGGAAGGTCTGGTGACATGGGCGACCGCCCATGCCACTTGGGCGACCGCCCAAGATGGGTTTCAAGGCACTCCAAGATTCTGCCTACATGGGCGGCCGCTCAGCCCCCATGGGCGACCGCCCATGGCCAATTTCAGCACACTCGAATTTACAACTTATTTTTACATAGTTTATTTCCCTTTTTATCTTTCTTAATCTCATAAACACCACAAGGATTTTCTAACCTTACATACCTCAACTTAAATCATCTAAACCCAAGATCATATAGACCTAGAATATTTACCACTTAACTTCCCACCCATTTCATGCTTTCTTCACACTTCCAAGAACAACAACAATTTCTATAACACTAACCAAATCCTCAAATCCAAGAAGGTTTCCCCAAAGTATCAAATAACCATTTTAACAACAATAACAATATTTCATAGCTCATGAACATTTAAAGAAGAGAAGGGTCATAATAACTCACTTAGCAAATATGGAATAGAGTGAAGATCTTCTTAGTTTGATGAGCTCCTCTCTTCATCCCGAACACAAAAGTACTCTCGGATTTAAAAATGATGGAGAATTGACTTCTATAGGAGCTTAGGAAATGAGGCTTCCAAGTATCATGTTTCCATGGAATTTGGGGAGGAAGAAGAGGAAGAGTGAAGAAGAAGAGTGAGGAGGTTAGGAAAGTAAGGGGGAAGTATGGTGAGGGACACATGGAGGGGTATGGGGGAAGTAAGACTTTTGGCCCCCCATGGAAAAATATCTAAGGCTTTCCCCTTTTAAAATTAACCCTTCTCTTTAAATATTTATTCTACCCATTTTAATCTCCTCTTACTATTTATCTATTTTCTATTTTTATTACTCTCCATGGTTCTTTATTTAATTCCCAATTAACTCCAAAGAGGTTCCAAATTACTTCTTACCCAACTTATCTTAAAATAAGAATTTAAAGACATAAATGAACACATCGATCTAACATAAATATTAAAAGCATATAACATGATATTAAAATTAGTGCCTAGGGTTGGGGTCGATACAACTTTTCCTAAAGTGCCCCTTCTCCCCACAATCATAGCAAGTAATCACCTTCTTACCACCCTTACTCTTTTCACCGACATTTAGTGCTAGCCCCGATGTCCCACCCTTGCTCTTCCTACGAATTTCTTCGCCAAGAATCACATCAACGACATCCAAAAACATCAACTTCACTTTTCCTGTTGAAACGTTAACTGCTATCGCAGTCGTATCCCAACTTTCCGGCAAAGAAGAAAGTAAAATCAATGCTAGTACCTCGTCATCAAGAGTAACAGCCACGGAAGACAGTTGGGTCGCAATAGATTTGAATTCACTTATATGCTTTGTTGCCGACATGCCCTCCACCATCCTTATGTTCAACAGCTTCCTCATTAGATGAGCTTTATTCGCCGCCGATGGTGCCTCGTACATGCTCGCCAACATCTCTAACATCTCCATGGTAGTCTTCGCCTCCAAAACATTCTTCGCCACATCCTTGGTCAACGTTTGCCTAACAAGCCCTAACGCTTTCCGATCTAAGATTTCGAATTTTGCTTCCTCTATGTCCGCCGGCTTTTCTTTTAATGGTAGATACAAATCCTTGTTCCACAGAACATCCTCGATTTGTGTCTTCCAAAAATTGAAATCCGTCCCATCAAACTTTTCGATCAACACCTTATTACCATCCTCCAAAGCTCCCAAGAAATCCATAGCAAAAGATAACCCAAGCAATGATTCGACAAAACCAAAGATCTGATACCAGTTGTTGTGAATTCACGCAGCGGAACGGCCCAAGCTTGGAGTAATAATAAGAGCAACACACACGAAAAGTAAATCACACACAAAGGAACACACAAGAATTGTTAACCCGATTCGTTGCAACAACAACTACGTCCGGGGGCGCTACCAAGCCAAAATATTCTCTCTAATATTTTCAGATGTTACAATTTGTTTCTAGGCTATCACATGTATTTATAGGGAACAATAAATCAAATCCTAGTAATAAAAGAATTTCTACTCAAGAAAGTAATCTTCTTTCTATCCAAATACTACTATCAAAAGGAATCACCAATGTAAATGTAGGAGGAGATCTTGTCCAAATAGGAAACCGATCAGCTGCAGAAATATCCTCCTCGTCACGTGGGCGGTCGCCCACCACGCCATGAGCGGTCGCCCAAGTTGGAAATTCCCCGAGCCCAATCTTCTGTACTACTGGGCGGTCGCCCATCACCACCTTGGGCGGTCGCCCAGCTCGACAGTCACTCCTCCGGCGATTTTTTCTTGATTCCTTTATCCATGGTTTTGACTCCACATCCCAACAGTGAGTATGTATATTGGGGTAGGGATTATTAATGGGTATGAAATAATAAGTTGGTTATTTGATGTGAGTTGACAAGTGGGGTCCATTGATCGAAAATATTATAAAGTTTTCATATTAGACTTGTGCAATTTTAATCGAGACACCTAAGATGGACGGAAAGAGTATACGGCTATAATTGAAGCCCCTACCAATTTTCAACACCTAATACCACCCGACAAGCCAAGGGCTGTACCGCATTCAAGCGATCCGGCAACTGTAGCTCCTCTGGAAGACCGGCCACGGTGATAGGTCTGAAAGCCTCACCCCCTTCAGGCAATGTATAGGTGTATGTGTTCGGAGGAAGATGAGGGTAAAAGAAAGTGATTACACTGTGGCTGTCAATGAGCTAAAGAAGAAGGGCATGGTGTTGAGAGGGGGGGGCAACATGTAGTACATTAACATCCTAGGCAAATAGGTAGCCACTCCTAAGTATGCTAGAAATAAAAAATTAGCAAAAATTTATCCAACTTTTCACTTAGGCATTTCACGGGACATTTGATGTGCTTCACAAAAATTGAACTACAACACAAGTAGTTTGTAAAATTAAACAATCCTCGACTCTCCCGCTACGAAACTAAATACTTTTAACACACATAAATGAATTAGAAAAACATGTCCTAATGGATCGGGCAGTGTAGGTGCCTAACGAGACCCCCGAACTTAGAATTTCTTTATAGAGGTTTTTCTATTGTTTTTCCTTAAAAAACAATGGTGACAACTCTTTTGAATTAAACTAGATTTAAACCGCTAGGATAATCAAATCAATAGCACAGAGAGAAACTCCCCGACTCTCCCGCGATGGATCAGTTATTCACAGAGGGGGCATGCTAGGAAGACTTGTCCAGAGGTGTCAGGCGGGGAGAGGAGATTGAATGTCGTGGAGGAAATCGTGAATGCATAAATCTTAAGTAGGAGCAGTCCGTCGAATTCGTGGGTTTTGGATTCAGGCGCTACGTTTCATTCATGTACTAGTACTATGGAAGAGATGGAGCGATATGTCTCCGGCGATTTTGGGGTTGTTCATATATCTTGGAGATAATAACCGGGTCAAGATTACGGGAAAGAGTGACGTTCGAGTAAAGACAATGGATGAGACTGTGTTGCGGCTTCGTGATGTGCGACATATTCTGGATTTGAAGAGGAACTTAATTTTCATTAGGAAATTGGATAGGGAAGGTTGTGTGGTCGCCTACGATTGTCAATCATGTACGGTTACCAAGGGAGCTAACCTGATAATTTGGGGTGGTATGGACAAGAAGTTGTACAACACATACAACATGGTCCGTTTGGGGAAAGCAAGGGTGCATTCCGATGGAGGACGGCGAGGTCGTGGTGATCGTTAGAGTAGGAGAAATTCCATGAAACGGTATGTTGGAAAGAGTTTGATGGGCGTTCAAGCTGATGGACAGAGAGAACGGGGATTTAACGGCACCAAATTGAGAGCGGTACCTAGAAAAATTGTGACACGATGGGTTGCTAAGATGCAAAGGGAAAACAGTGTTATGTGTGCAAGGTTATGGGGCGCATAGGCCAGCCTTGTTAAATCACAGCCGTGATCCACGCCAAATAATTGATATACACGGCTGTATCCCTTGATTTTATGTGATGAGATTGTAATTGTAATTAGTTAGTTATGTATATTTGATTGGTAGAAATTGATTCATGTATATCCTTACAATGTTTAGATAGGTTAGGAATCTCTCTAATGTATCAACACTATGTATATATTGAAAGATGAGAAAAAGGGAAAAACCACGTTGGTTATTTTCCACCATATACTTCTCTCCTCAAATCTTTAGTCTTATATGGTATCAGACGCCTCATAGGAGCCATGGATGATTCCTCCGTCAACTTAGGGAAATCCCCATCTTCGAATTCCAAAACCGAAGATATCCCTCCCTCCCTTCCTCTAACCTTGAACATACAATCATATCTTGGCCACTGTCATCTCACAAATGACAACTACATGAATTGGCGGTCTCTTTTCTTTACCGTCCTCACAACCTATGAACTCACCACTGCCATCACCAATACCGTCCCTCCTCCGGCTAAACTACCAGACAACAAGAACAACCCTTGGCTAGCCTACTTCAATCAGGCCTCAAGCCTTGTTCTAGGTTGGATTAAGGCCACCGTCTCGGCCAAGATCCAATCTCGAATCAACCCATGCCAAACTGCCCCGGCCGCATGGACACTCCTTGAGAAACGGTTTGGTGGTAAATCCTGTATTCATGTGCAAAAGCTTAAAACTGAATTTAATGCTCTTTCAAAGAAGCCGGACACATCGGTAGACAAGCTATCTCCCTCTCCGACGCTTTAGCCAAAGTCGGAGAAGTTATCTCGGACGAAGACCTCCAACAACGAATTGTTGCCGGCCTCGATCCATTGTTCAAGGAATTTATAACCTCTCAAAATAATCGCCCGGCCGACTCTCTAGATGACCTTCAAGATCTGCTACTACAAGAAGAGGAATTGATGTCAAAATTCAATACTCTCAACCTCAACCCTACTAGTGCGTTAGTAGCAGATTCATCGACCTCACAATCTTCTTCCAACCACACTGGCAGCGGCTACTCCCCTAACCACCGTGGTCGTGGTAGAGGCTCTTCACGTGGAAAAGGCAATTAGGGTAACAACAACAGCGGTCGAGGAGGTCGTGGCGGCCGAGGCATCTTACCCACACCCGGCTATAATCCTTCTGGCCAGCCTTTTAGTGCTTCGCCACAGCCTCGGCATCCGGCCCCTCACCCTCACAACCCTAGACCATTTACTCCTTACAAGCCGTCGAATCCTTTTACTCAAGCGGAACAAGGTCCCTGCCAGTTTTGCTTCAAGAACGATCACACTGCTCCTTATTGTCAATTCATGCAATCTCCACGCACTTCTCACTTGGTGGCTGTCAAACGCATTCTCAGATATGTCAAAGGTACTATTTATCGCGGACTTTATTTTTCCCGATCACCTGACACTTCCTTATGTGCACAACTGTCAAGGTCGCACAGACGTGAAACAGGCCCTTCGACCCAACATGTAATTCTGAGATTTTGAGGATTCCTTCTGTACCTAGGGTTGCCCTTCGACCCAACATGTAATTCTGAGATTTTGAGGATTCCTTTTGTACCTAGGGTTAGGTTTTGTCCCTTGTATCCTATATAAAGCCAAATAACGGTCATAAACACATTGTAACATCATATTGTGAGATTATTGAAAACTAGTATTGCACCCATGCGTTGCATGGTATAAGCAAAATTTTATTATATTAACATATTTTATTTAAATGATGTTATATAATTATAATATAATAATTATGAGTCCAAAATAATTTATAATAAAAAGTTAAAACTAATGAAAGTATATATAGGTTATAATTATTTTACCAAAACAATGAATATTATAAATTTTGGAAGATTTTTTTATACACATATTTCGTGATGTACGGAACTTCATTGATTATTCCAATAGGAATTGTTATTTTAAAATATTTTTCCTTAAATGATTTATTTTACTGCTTTGTTATTTTACTATTCATTATATAATTGTAAAATAGAAAATTTGGAATAGCAAGTGTATTTATGCATCTTTACTCAATAAATATTTTTAAAATATCCCTAAATCAAAAGTTTGATATCTATTTAGTTTAAATCAACACGAAATAATGGCTCTTTCGTCGAAAGGTGCATAACACCAGAAAGTTTTATTTTTGTTTTTTTAGAAACGTGACGCCAGAAAGTCAGCAAAGTCTTTTATATATTAATATTTTCATCTATATAATGTGGGGGTATCAATAAAATAGTAAATAAAATAAACATGGAACTATAAAATTTCATTTATATAAAGTGGGTGATCAACAAAAAAGTTCAGTTAGATTATACTTCCTTCATTCTATTATAAACTATACACTTATTATTTGCTCGAAAATTAAGGTAAAATGTTAGTGAATTGAGTGTTGTAAGTATGGAAAATGAGGTTGGAGAGAGAAAATGAGTTGTTGTTCTAATTATGATATGTGAGTCTCATTAATATAAATATAATAAACATTTCCATTTTAGAAAGTATATACTCCCTCCGTCCCACCCGACTTAGGATAATTTTTCATTTTGAGTGTCTCGCTCGACTTATAATATCCCAAAATGACAAAGTTATATTATTTTTATATTAAATTAGAATCTGTTGTTATACTAATAACAACAATCTCCTTACTATGTCCCTCACTCGTTCTATCTCATATTTTAATTTTTATACTCACAATACCTACTCCACTCATTCTCTCCTCTTATTGTATTAATATTTCTTAATTTATGTGTCGTAAGAGAAAATTCTAAATTGGATGAGATGAAGGGAGTAGTTTGTAGTGGGATACCCTGTGAGAAAAGTGTGTAGTTTGTAGTGTGACAGAAAGCGTATATTTCTTAAAATTAAATAAATAATGCCAAAAGTATCCTTGTTGATGTTTTTTTTTTTTGGAAAAATCCATATTGATGTTAAAAATAAAAAAAAGGTTGACGATAAGGATCAAAAATTGATAAAAAGGATCTTGTTAAATTGAATATAAGCCCAATTATTTTGCAAGATATTTTAGTTCTTTTTTTTTAAAAAACATTTATTAGGAAACACATTAAAAAGACTATTAACAATAGCTTCTAGAATTGTCACTATTTTGGAGGGAAAACCTTATTTTTGAAAGAAAAAAAATATGATAAGACACTATTCTCTTTATATATAGATATAGATAATCATGGTTTGATAGTGCCCCTAGACATGCTTCTTTATTAAAGGAACTGGATAAACAATTCTTGTGTGTTTGTGTGATTGTGCAATTTTCTCTTTCTTTACTATTTTTCTATTAGTTACAGGTTTGTTGTATTCCACGTTATTTTCCAACACTATTATACACTTCCTCAGTTAGCAATGAATCAGACAACGAGTTTCCTATGTGAATGAATTGGGCATAAGATTTATGGTATAGGTAAATACATAAAGGGAGCGTTTGGAAGGTTTCAATGGCATGCATAGTCAGGGGCGGAGCCAGGGGCAGAGGGGCACTTGCCCCCACCGCGGAAATGCAGTGCAAAATTTTTTTTTGCCCCCCCCCCACCGGAAACTGGCGAAAATTAGGGATTTCACCGGAGTATTGCCGGAGAAGACAAAGAGTTTACGTTTTTTTTTTTGTTTTTAATTAATCAAAACGACGTCGTTTTGATTAATGAAAAAAAAAAAAAAGGCTTCGTTCAGTTTTAAAAAAAAAAAAAACAGAGGAAACAAAAACCATACGTAATTTCCCCTTCTCGTCTCCGTCCGCTCCAAAATCCAAAATCCAAAAACCCTAGCCTTCTCTCGCGTCTCCGCCGGCACTCTCCGCGTCGCCGCCGCCGCCGCTCCTCCTCCTCGACGCCGCCGCCGCTCCTTCTCCTCTAGTCCTTCGCCGTCTCTCTCTCTCTCTCTCGAGTCTCGGTAATTTCCTCTCTCTCTCTCTCTCTACAAATTTGAATGGAGTTTTGTTTTACACAAATTTAAATGTGTTTTGATTAATTTTAATTTCTCACAAATTGATAAGTTTTCAATTGTATTTTTTGTTCATTTAGGTTTATCAATGGATAGATTTGTGTTAAAAAGGCCTAGATCTATGGCTTCTTCTAGTTCTAGTGTTGGAAATGAAACACAACAATTGAATGAAAATGTGGTTATCGAAATTGTAGAAAATGACATTGTTTCTGATCCCGGTCTACGAAAGTCAATTGATAGTTTTGATGTGAATATTCAGGACCGTATTCGTAGAGAATATGTTGCTAAAGGTCCTTGTCAACCAAAAGGTCATGCATTTCCAAAAAAAGGAATTCCAAGTCGTAGTTTTAGAGATGATTGGTTTGGGGATTTTAATTGGCTTGAATATAGTATGTCTAAAGATGCCGCATATTGCTTTTGGTGTTTTCTTTTTAAGCATGGTTATGTGTCACCGGGAGATGAAGCATTTACTAGTATTGGGTTTAGCAATTGGAAAAAGGGTCCTGAAAAGTTTAGAGGACATGTTGGTTCTACTTCTAGTTCACACAACCAAGCAAGAATCAAGTATGAAAATTTTTTGAATCAAAAACAAAGCTTGAGTCATGTTATTGATAGAGGTTGTGCGATAAAAGACAAGGAATATCAAATTCGTTTGACGGCAAGCCTAGATGTTATTCGTTTTTGCTTGGGTGAAGGTCTTCCTTTTAGGGGACATGACGAGTCTTCAACTTCCATAAGACCGGGTACTTTTTTATCGTTGTTGCGATGGTACAGTTTAAGGAATGAAGAGGTTGGTAACGTTACTCTTAAAAATGCTCCAGGAAATTCTCAAATGACTTCTCCCGATATTCAGAAAGATATAATTAATTCTTGTGCTGTTGAAACAAGACTTGCAATATTGAGTGAACTTGGTAATGGATTATTTTCTATCATGGTTGATGAGTCTCGAGATTGCTCAATAAAAGAGCAAATGGCGATTGTTATTAGATATGTGAACAAAAAGGGGGAGGTCGTGGAAAGATTCTTGTATTTGATTCATGTTAAGGAGACCACGTCGATATGTTTGAAAGAGGCAATTGACTTAGTATTTTCTGAATTGGGATTAACAATGTCAAGATTGAGAGGTCAAGGATATGATGGTGCATCTAATATGAGAGGTGAATTTAATGGTTTGAAAGCACTTATTTTAAGAGAGAATCCATCGGCATGGTATATTCATTGTTTTGCTCATCAAATTCAATTGGTGTGTGTGGCTGTATTTAAGGCAAATCGGTATGTTAGTGGCTTTTTCAGTTATCTTGGGGAAATTGTTACAATATGTGGATCTTCTTGTAAAAGAGCAGATAAACTTAGACAAACTGAACATGATAGACTTGTTGAAAGGTTGGAGAAGGGAGATATCAATTCAGGAAGTGGTCAAAATCAAGAAACCTCTTTGCGTAGACCGGGTGACACTCGATGGGGATCTCATTATATTACTATACTTCGTCTTGAAGCTATGTGGCCATCGGTGATTAAAGTCCTTGAAAATATATTTAATGATGGAGTTGATGCAACAACACGTGGGCTAGTTTCGGGTTTGATACAAAGGATGGAAAGTTATGAGTTTGTGTTTATTATGATGTTGATGAAACGTTTATTAGGCTTCATTCACCCATTGTCTTTAGCCTTGCAAGCAAAAGATCAAGATATTCTCAACGCACTTAATGGGGTAGAGATTGTGAAAGAAAGATTGCAAACATTTCGAGAATCCGGATGGGATAGTTTATGCCAAGTAGTGAATTCTTTTTGTGAGGCTAATGAAATTGATGTTGTTAAGATGGATGACATTGTCCCAAGACGGATTCGCGTCAAAAGAGATGGGACGAATATTACTAACTACCATCATTATCGTGTTGAAATCTTTTGTGAGGTAACTTAACTATCACACATTTTTTTTCTATTAACTTTAGTATAATTAACACGTTATCTAAAATTATTCTTGTTTTACGTCAATTAGGTTGTGGACTCTATTATACAAGAGATGGGGGATCGTTTTTCCGAGTCTAGTACACAATTGCTTGAGTATATGGCATGCCTCAATCCGAGAAATAATTTCTCTAGCTTCAATGTCGAGAAACTTATTCGTCTTGCCAAACTATATCCACTAGACTTCTCAGAGACGGATCTTCTAATAATTCATGATGAACTTGAAAATTTTCTTCTTTCTGTAAGACTTGATGAACGATTCTCCGATATTGAAGACTTGAGCAGTCTATCAAAGAAGATGGTTGAAACTATGAAAGAGAAAATGTTTCCATTAGTCTATCGCTTGATTGTATTGGTCTTACTCTTACCTGTGGCGACTGCAACTGTTGAGAGAGTGTTTTCTGGGATGAAGTATTGCAAGTCAGAGCTGCGAAATAGGATGGGAGATAAATATTTGAACGATTGTTTGTTGGTGTACATTGAGAAAGCTCTGTTCATAGATATTTCTAATGAACGAATCTTGAAGCGTTTTCAAGATATGGCTACTCGTAAAAATCTTTTGCCGAAAATCACTAGTGCCACTAGTGCTATTTAAATTGTAAGTTTTTTTTTTTTTCGGTTATTTTCCGTTCTGATGAACTAATTTGAACATGATTTTGTGTATGAAATATTATGACATTTTTCCTTATTTATTTGTTTTTCATGGATCCGACCCATTTTTTACTTGTCCGACCCGAAAAAAAATTTTCGGGGGCGCTGCCCCCGAACCCCCGTATAATCTTGCCCCCCCCACGGAAAATTCCTGGCTCCGCCCCTGTGCATAGTACTACGACGTAGGAATGACGTAGAACTATCACTGACATGTACAAAAGTCGAATAAAAAGACAGCAATGAGATTGTAACATCACAAGAATAACAAATGCAGAATCGGTTTCGGTCTGCCTCACCAGCTTGTTCTTGAGGCCCTTATTGCCTGATCTTGCCCTTGCATATAGGGCACTTCCCTATATGTACATTCATGTATTAATTCAGTACCCTTATAGAAATAAGCAACAAATTTCAGTACTTTTCAATAGCTCGGTTTCATTCTCGAGAATTCCCTGCCATGTATGTGCTTTAAGAGATTGCATATGATACGTAGATTTTTTCCTTTTAATAATGAGAGGATACTCCTCGGTATTCTTGTAGCCAATTAGTTTAGATTTACGCTTTAATCATTGTATCATACTAATGAAAGTGTGGTCAAAGTTCAACAAAAAAGTCAAATAGGACAAACATTTTGGGACGGAGGGAGTATAACCAAATATGGTGTTGTGAGTATGTATATTGGGGTAGGGACAAGCATTTCCCCCAAGTATGACTATGGAACTCCATAGTCATACTTAGGGAAACAGAGATACTTACCTAGCATGGATACATGAAGAATAATACGACTCAAACTACACTCCTTCCACCTAGCTCAACTTGCAAAAAAATTGTCGTACACGAAAATTAAATAGAAGTATATAATATTATGGTGTTGTGAGTATGTATATTGGGGTAGGGATTGTTAATGGGTATGAAATAATAAGTTGGTTATTTGACGTGAGTTGACAAGTGGAGTCTATTGATCGAAAATATTATAAAGTTTTGATACTACCATGGAAAATGGTGTTGATCAGGAGTTGAATCTTCAACTGCTTCACAGGATACTCCGGCTAATCTCCTTGGGATGGCTCGCTATGGGACCTACACACACAAGCAACAATGAGCTAAACCGGGGGTGACTCCGGTGAAACCCCTCCGGCGTGAGAATCAGTTTTCAGCTCAGATTTAAGAAGAGTTCTATATTGTAATGGAGAAGAGAGAGTGTTTAGAGAGAGCCTCGCCGTAGACTTACATAATAATCTCCGGCATTTCTCATACTTATACTACCACACAATCATGGGCCATACCTACTAGGACACGTGTCTATCATCCATGCTGTGTCAGTCAACTACCCTTAGAGTTAGTAAAAAGTACAATCATTCCCATCATGTTACACTGTTATACGTTATGGGGGGTGGGTACCACGTGTCAGTATACCCAAAGGTTGTACCATCAGACACTTTTGTCGCTAAGCGACAAACTCTTTATTGCGACAAAGCATACCCGGTTACTTGTCATAAGTTATCCCCTTTTGCACCTAAAAATATGGGGACGAATTCATATTCTCGCCAGTTACTCTTCTCGCCTTCATTCTACTTCCTCTATACATCGCACATTTGTCGCATGTTACGCTATCTCGATCTTTTGGGCCGACGTATCGATTATCGCTTAATTGTCACTTAATTTCACGTTTATTACCCATCTTACTCAGCCTATCAGTTTTATCGAACCTTCCTAACTGTTCAGGCCCAACCCATTTATGATAACCATTTCAAGTTTCCATATTGGACTTGTGTAATTTTAAACGAGACACCTAAGATGGACGGAAAGAGTATACGGCTATAATTGAAGCCCCTACCAATTTTCAACACCTAATACCACCCGACAAGCCAAGGGCTGTACCGCATTCAAGCGATCCGGCACCTGTAGCTCCTCTGGAAGACCGGCCACGGTGATAGGTCTGAAAGCCTCACCGCCTTCAGGCAATGGATAGCTGTATGTGTTCGGAGGAAGATGAGGGTAAAAGAAAGAATGATTACACTGGGGCTGTCAATAGGCTAAAGAAGAAGGGCATGGTGTTGAGGAAGTACAAACCCGTTGCTGTAGAGGGGAGGGGGGGGCGCAAAATGTAGTACATTAACATCCTAGGCATATAGGTACGTAGCCACTCCTAAGTATGCTAGAAATAAAAAATTATGCAAAAATTTTGAACTCTCTTTAAAATCACTCGTACCAAATAAATAAAGCCTGGGAGCGTTTGGTTGGCGGTAATTGATCATTTCGGGGCGAAATTAAAGAAGACAAAGGAAGTCGAAGTCTAACGAGGTCCCACTATTTATTAGGAATATAATATTATAATATTATATTCAAGTATATATTATTGTATATAGATTAGGAAACTTAATCTTTGTATTAGATTAGAAAAGATTGTATAGATCTAGAATCCTCCTAGGAGATTACCTCCTCATTGTAACTCTATAAATATGTACCTCTAACATCATAATCAATTGAGTCATTCAATTCAGTTCTTCTCTTCCCTGTTTTGATTGACTTCGTCTAACCCCCATTATTCTAATATGGTATCAGAGCATTAAGATCCATAGAACGACTTCTCCGACAAAACCCTAGCGGCAAAATCCTAAAGCCGCCCCACCCTCACCACATTGCTTCCGCCTTCCACCACAAGCCACGGCAACACCCTCCGGCCAAACACCTCTCCGCCTCCTTCAAACAACACACGGCAAAAACACCCACTGCCAAACCCACCATTGAAATCTCCTCCCATCACCACCTTGCTTCTGTCACCAATAAACAAAACCTCTACACCTCCCTCGGCTCAACCAACTCAGCCAAAACCTTTGAAATTACCACCCACAACACCCAATCTCGCCATCTCCAAACATCACCCTGCGGCAAACCCACTGCCAGCTGCCAACTAAAACCCTTCAAACCCATCAGCAAAACCTCCTGCTGAAACCCTTACCAGCCAAAACCCTCCCACCTTCAGCCGAAACACACCCACAACAACTCCTTCAAGGCTGCCCCAGTTCCACCGCCCTTCCATGTTCATCTATCCCTCACCACCATCGGCTACAACCCTATAGCCGAAACACACCCTAAAACAACCTTCACCACCCTCAGCTCAAACCTTCCAAAAAAAAAAAGGCCGAAACCTGTTGGTCCCAAAGGTGGCAACAAGGGTGAAAATACAGCTAGAGGGGGGGGTGAATAGCTGTTACAAATTTTTCGCCCTTAATTTAAAACTAAACCTCTACGCTTACAAAACCTCTTGCAGTATATAAGAAACTGCAAGTAGAGTTGTAAAATGCACAGCGAAATATACTTATAATAAATGCGGTTTTGAGGAGGCGGTTTTGCAAGGCGGTTTTACTGCAATTTTCTGAGCAGTTGTAAAACTGAAAGTGTAGTTTGACAAAGTTAACTCCAAACACAATTTCACAATAAAGGATAACTATAAAAGGATAAAACAGAGAAAAAAGGAAAGATAATCAGTAAGCACAAAGAATAATAAATGCAGAAAGTAAGAACACAATATTTGGAGTGGTTCAATCGATAAACGATCTACGTCCACTACCAAGATGGTTAGTCTTGGATTTCTAAGAGAGATTTTATATTGAGTATTTGAGATTACAAAGTACAATAAAATCTTTTCTATGTAGAAAAAATCCTAGACTATAACCAGTGTTTCTCAAATGAATAAACTATGTGTTTAAACAAGAGAGGTGTGTGTGTGTTCAAGATCAAGGCTCTTTAAATCTGAGAGATGTAGAGCTCAATGATTCTTGAATGTGTTAAGGCTTGATTTCTGAGCTGGGGAATATTTATTGAAGGTAGAAGATGAAGATTCAAAGAACTTATGAATTTCTGGGCAGAGCTTCAGCTTCTATGAACACAGCACTTCTCAATTTTTCAAGCAATCTTCAAATGGTGAAGATTAGGGGTATTTATACCCAAGCATCTCAAATATAGCCGTTGGACACAGCTGTTGTAAGGACAGTCCTTGATGCATTCTCATTGGTCCACAGCAACCACTTTTGTCCTTTGGTACAGTAGTTGCAGATAAAGCTGATAATGCTCCAGCTGCAAGCAATGAGGTTTGGACACCTGTCACTTTTCAAGATCTTTGCAGATCTTCTCTGACATTGAATCACGTGACAAGATAAGGTGGTTGACATTGGATATTGCTGATGTGGATTAAAATGGTAAAAGGTGGTTCACTTCAAGTCTTCAATCATTGGGGCGGTTCTGGAGTATAAGCGGTTTGACATGTGCGATTGATAACTCCAGTGAGGTTGCAGAGTGCGGTTGATGTTGAACTGCAAGGGTGCGGTTCAATATAGGGCGGTTGCACTGAAGTAGTTCAAGGGTAGTTTCAAACAAAGAATTCCACCAAGCAAGTGCTAGAAGCAGTTTTGCTAAGGCGGTTGAAAGGGCGGTCTTGAAACTTCTGATCTGCAACTCTCAATTCCAATGAGTCTTGTGTCAGTCTTCAAGCCTATATTTAACCTATTCTATAAAATGGACTTAGCTAAAAAATTGAAGTCTAAGCTTCATTACATAGGGTCCTAAAGTCCTTAAAATAGACAGGAGGTTATGGTATCAATCAAATCTAATACAAAATAGGAGGGTTAAAACATGCATACCCAACAATCTCCCCCTATTTGATTGATGCCATTACCTACTATAACTAAAGCAAACATTGTACTTGGTAAGAACATGTCCATAAGAATTAACATGGTAATTCATGTCCCAAGTCAATGCACACACTTAGCTTAAGCTATAGATTTCTATACTGTCTGAAAGATAAATACTTACAATATGGAAAGTATAGAAATGTATTCAGTGCACTTAAAAATATGAGTTTAAGTTCAAAGTGCGGTTTAAACTGAATGTTTAAACTTCAATTCAAAAATATGATTTTAAGTTAGAAAATATTTGAATGAGGTTTAAGACCATAGGGTTTCATTGTTCTACAAATAAGCAGTTTGATATGAACAAGGTTTTGGAACCAATGATGCATTTTTCATTACTACCATTGCGGTTACAAATTACAAGGGTAGAGAAGCAAAATGCAAAGGTTACAAAAACAAAAGGAGGTTGGACAAAAAAATACAAGGAGTACGGTCCAACAAACAAAAGAGTTTACCAAAAAATTACAGAGCAATAGCGGTTTAAGGTTGATGCGGTTCTTGACCTTGCTGCTGCGGTTGGTTGATTTCAGGATTCCTGGCAAGATTTGATGCAGAGATTTCAGTCTTCAAGGATCTTCTAATTCTTCTCACCTCATCAGCGGTCCTTCCTTGAGCGGTCACCAATCTTTCTAGGATGTTTTCTTGAGAATCAAGCTTGAGATTGGCATCACTAACTGCCTTGGAGTTTTCAGATACCTTAGCAGTTAGATCTTCAATTAAGGCATGGAAGGAGGAGTTCAAAGAATTGAACATGATGTGAATCTCCCCTGAAGCTGTTGCGATCGATTGGCAAAAGCTTCAGACATAGGATCTAGATCAACTGAAACCTTAATGGAGGATTTCAACTTATTAACTGTGGCTTCCAGTTTAGAGGTGAATCCTAACTTGATATTTTCAAGGCGGTCATTGAATTCATCCTTGACCTCATTCAGCTTGGCCATCAAGGCATCATCAAGAGAGTTTGTTTTGACCTCCAGTTGAGCTTTAACATTATCAACTTCCAAGAGGACATTAGCTTCAACCGCATTCAAGGCGGTTTGAAAGTCTTGAGAAGGAGGCGGTTGGGAGTTGATGGCTTTGAGGATTTCAGCTTGGAGGTTTTCAAAGGCGGTTTTGGAGGAGTTGGAAAGTTGAGAAATCATTTCCTTAAGATCAGAATCTCCAAATGATTGTATTTGAACGACACCTTCAGCTAAATCCTTCTTGAATCCTTCAAAGCAGGACTCAGCTGAGGATTTGACAATGTTTGCTAAGTCCTTCTCCCCCTTAATGGCATCAAGTCTCTGAGCAAAACTCTTTAAGGAGTTCTTATGATCAGCCATTTGAAGGGTTTGAGAGGCAATCAAATGAGATTGAGATTCGACTAACTTCGAAGGGAGCGGTTGGAAGATTCAAGGAGGCATTTGAAGCGGTTAATTTGATAATGTGGCCTTGGTTAATGAGAAGTTGGGTCTGAATAAGGTTAAGGGTGGAAAGGATTTGGGAGTAGTCGGTGGGTGGAGGAGCGTTTGAAGACGGGGAATATAGGTGAATGCGGGAGGCGGTTCGGAAAAGGTAGGAGGAGCGGTTTGAGGAATTTGGGAAAATAGGGTTTGGAAAATACGTGAGGCGAGAAGCGTATAAGGTAAGGAGGTTTGAGTTGAAATGGGTAGAGTTGGAGGTAAGGTAGATGGGGCGGTTGATATAGGGGTGGTTGGGAAGGGGGCGGTTGGGTTGGGAGCGGTTGATGATGGTGTAGTTGAGATTGGGGAAGTTGGAATTGAGGCGGTTGATAATGGTGTAGTTTGAGTAGGAGCGGTTGATGTAGGGGCGGTTGAGACAGGGGTAATTTGGATAGGAATAGAAGAAGTTGGAGGAGTTGTAGTGATTGGGTTGGTATGAGTTGAATGAGATTTTTGTGGTGAAGATATAGGGGATTTAGAAGGGGATTTTTGGTTGCGATTTGAATCATGAGGGGATGATTGGTGTATGGGTGAATTTGGTGGTGAAGGGGTTGGATCTCTAAGTCTAGAGGTGGAATGAGCTGGGCCTGCTGATGGCTTGGATGTCCATTCAGTAAAGGCTTGAGGATTAGAGGTGGCTGGATTTAGAGGGGTTTGAAATTCACAATGGGAAGATGAATGGGAATTGGATTGAGAGGAGGAGGATTTATCAAAGTAGGAGGAGGTTTCACCAGGAATTTTGATATTGGATTTGGCAACATTGTGAAGGTAATGGGTTTGTTTCTTTGTAGGAGTTGCTTTCTTGGCCATTTGCTTAAACCTCCTCTTTTTGGGATTCTCCCCCTGAGTGGTTTCAACTCTAGGAGGAGGAGAAGGAGAGAGCAGTTTGGGAGATTGAGATTTGGAAGGAGAAAGTTGTTGGTCTTGAATTGGTGAAGTGGTTTGAGGTTGAATAGGTGAGGTAGGAGGAGTTTGAGCTGGAGATTTTGTTGGAGAAGGAGGCGGTTGGGTTTGAGGAGGAGGATGCGGTTGGACTGGAGGTTGAACTTGCGGTTGGGATTTAGCAAGCGGTTCAGAAGAAGATTTCTTTCCTCTAGCAATTTTCCTCAATGCTGCCTTTCTCTCCAATTTGTCAAGTTTTGCTTTGTAAAAAGTAGCTTTATCTTCTTTAGTTAAGTTGGCAGTAGCAGACTTAACATTATTTGCCTTCTTGATAAGAGGAGCTATTTTAGCAACCTCTTCTTCTTCCTCATCTTCATCAGGTTCATCTCTCAAAACCATCTTCACCTTAGCCTTAGCACTTGGACCAGCACCTGCGGTTTGAGAACGCGGTTGAGATGGTGCGGTCTTAGGCTTCTTAGGCTGCGGTTCAAGAACAATATTCTTCCTTCTTGAAACCTTCTTAATTGCCTTTCCTAGAGCAGTGACCGCGGTTGCAGGAGACATTTCAACATAGAATTCTTTTGGATGATGGGTATCAGCATCATAAAGAAACTTGTATTCAGCATCTCCAAAGGAGTACCTGAAGTTATGACATACCCTAGTTCCAAGGGAGTCTCCATCACCCATGGGCACAGACAGATCAGGAGTTGAGAGTCTTAGGTCCTCCAAATGTTGGTAGCTTGTAAACAAGGCGGTTAGGAGCCTGCAGAAGGGTCTCCATCTCATATGCTCATTCTTGATTTTGGATTGATAGGCATCAATAGAGCTAGCCATTTCTTTCATCAGGATTTTGGGCCAATTCAGCTTTATCCCATTGTATATGGCACAGCAGTAAATCCATTGCTGAGTAGTGAAGTTGTTGTGGTTACCAGTTTTACCACACACAGACAACCCTACCAAATAACCCAAGTGGCTCATTAATTCACCAAACTCTCTCCTTGCCCTCTTCTTGTAATAACCAGACAGAGAGGTCAGCTTGACAGTGGAAAGAGCGGTTGCATCTAAGACTTCCTGATCAACCTCCATGGGGCATCCAGAAACATGAAATTCAAACGTGCTTCGAATATCCAAATGATCAATAGATATCCTGAAACCTTCAATATCGGCAACCAGGCATTTGATCTTGGTTCCATCAGACAATACTCTATCTCCAGATACAGCGGTGGCATAAAACTGATCCACGAATGATGGAATAATATATGATTGCTTTTTGTTGAAGAGAGGTAGAATTCCAGAGGCACTCAATCTTCTAATCATCTCTCTACCAAGTGCATCACCTTGGAGCTCAGGCTCATTAATTTCATACCCTGATATGAAAAACTTAGGATCCTACGAAATGAAATGAGGAGTTTAGATCCATACATGAATTCACAATGCACAGGCGGTTAGGGCATCTATGCGGTTGGCAATGATGCGGTTTGAAATTCCAAACCTCAAGTGATTTGTGAATGCAACTAAGGAACATAGAAAATATGCAAGAGATTATACTAGTACGTGGCATTGTAATCCAAGGTTATCCCACACTGCAAGCAGTTGTATAGGGGAAGGTTATGGTGTCCAGCCTATATACTAAGTAATATCTCAAACAAATTAAGCATGCAGTTACAAAAGATTTGCATAAGTATCTAACAGGCATGCAGTTCAAAATAACATGCGGTTCATAGGGAGCATGCGGTTCTAATTTGAATGCGGTTTGGAAGTGACATGCGGTTTAAATCAAGGATTTGCATGAAGGCGGTTCCAAATAAAGAGCATGCGGTTGATATTCAAGAAAGTGTATTGAAAAATTTATTGAAAATAATCTAAGTATGGAAAACATGTTTGAGAATCAAGTTGAACCAAAACATGTGATAATTTTACAAGGCATATGAGCAGTCATCTTGAAGGCATGATGAACACGAAGAACAACTTAGAACACTAAGAACAGAGATTCAACATAGGTTCACCAAAATCAACAAATAACATGTCAAAATGATCACATTGAGCAGTAGATTGACAATATAACAATAAAAGTTCATACTTTGCTCAAAATCAACAAGAATAAGCAAAAACACAGAAGTGGGTTTTCGAAATGTCTTAAACTAAGAATCCAAAATTAGTGCTCAAATCATTGATGGATCATAAAATAAGTTACATATAAATCATCCATAAGTAAATCCGAACAAAACCCAACTTAAATCATACAAAATGATCAACAAACAAAGCAGTTATGAACAAAAATTCATTTAAGGGTTTTCGAAGCTTCAAGGTCTAACAATGGCTGATTCTTAAGTTATTTTGCAGAAATGGAGAAAGATGTAGATAAGAGGATCATACCATATCTGTAAAGGGAGCCTTGGGAGCCATTGAAGATTCAAAGTTTTTAAAGATGAAGTTTGAAGATTTTAGAGAGAGAGAAGATGAGTAGGTAGAAAAGGTACGGTGCTCAGAGAAGACAGTGTTTGGAAAGTTGAAATTGTAAGGGTTGGTGGTTATTTATAGGAACACTCTCAAACAAAGGACAGTTGAAAAGACATTTTGATTTTCCCATAAAAGAAATCATTTCTCTGTTGCACCCTTTCATCTTCTTCCCTTTTACCAGTGACGGCTGATAAGAGAGCTTTAAATGCTAATGTTCCCTTTGCATTAAATGCATTTAAATTTTGAAATAAATTGGGAAAACATTTGCAAAAATGTCCTTATGTCAAAATATGGACTAAAATGAAAATAAAGGAACTTACCTTAGGTCCACGTGGCAGTGCGGATGAAAGGAGTTTTAAACCGCATAGCTTCTTCAAAGCTAATAAAAATTAAAACAAAGTTTGAAAATACCAATTGTTGAATGCGGTCGAAGATGGAGCGGTCAGAAAGCAGCATGCGGTTGGAAGAATGCGGTTGGCTGCAGAGGCGGTTGACCACTCATGCAGTTTGAATATACGCGGTTCAACATTGGTGAGGTTGAAATTCTCAATAAGGACTACAGCCTAAACTCAACACACAAGTTAGTTAGAAAAAAAATGGATTCATTTAAGTTCAAGCATACCTATTTCTCCTCTAAGGAATGAAAACCTCTTGGAGTCAAGAGCCTTGGTGAGGATATCAGCAATCTGGTTGTCTGTCCCCACGTACTCTAAATGGATATTCCTCTTCTCCACATGATCTTTGAGGAAATGATACTTGATATCAATATGCTTGGTCTTGGAGTGCATGACAGGGTTGTTGGAGACTGAAATAGTTGAAGTGTTGTCACACATGATAGGGCAATTTCTTTCATGGATTCCATAGTCTACCAACTGCTGCTTCATCCAAAGGATTTGACAGCAACAACTACCAGCAGCAATGTACTCAGCCTCTGTGGTAGACACTGAAACTGATGCTTGCTTCTTGCTGGCCCAAGCAACTAGTCTATTCCCGAGGAAATGACAAGTACCACTAGTGCTTTTCCTGTCAATAGTACAAGCTGCATAATCTGCATCTGAATAACCTATAAGATCGAAGTTCGAATCTTTGGAATACCAAAGTCCAAGGTTAGTGGTTCCAGATAAATAGCGGATTATACGCTTGACTGCAATAAGATGTGCTTCTCTAGGATCTGCTTGATAGCGAGAACATACACAGACACTAAACATGATATCTGGCCTACTAGCAGTTAAGTAAAGTAATGAGCCGATCATACCTCGATATAAAGTTTGATCAACTTTCTTACCTTTGAGATCCTTATCTAGCTTATTGTCGGTGGCCATAGGAGTATCATATGCTTTAGCATTTTCTAATCCAAACTTCTTTATCAACTCCTTGGTGTATTTGGCTTGGCTGAGGAAAATACCTTCTTCGCATTGCTTGATTTGAAGCCCGAGGAAGAATGTTAATTCTCCCATCATGCTCATCTCAAACTTGCTTTTCATTAGCTTTTCGAAACGCTTACAAAGTAACTCATTAGTAGAACCAAAAATAATATCATCGACATAAATTTGAACAAGTAAAGTATGCTCATTATATTTGGCAATAAAAAGAGTTGTATCAATTTTACCACGTTTAAATCCTTTTTCTAGTAAAAATTTAGAAAGAGTCTCATACCATGCCCTTGGAGCTTGCTTAAGTCCATACAAAGCTTTCTGGAGTTTGTAGACATGATTGGGAAATTTGGAGTCTTCAAATCCAGGCGGTTGGGCAACATACACGGTCTCTTGCAGTTCACCGTTGAGGAATTCACTCTTTACGTCCATTTGATATAACTTGAAACGCTTGAAAGAGGCATAGGCTAAGAAGATTCTGATAGCTTCCAATCTTGCAACTGGAGCAAAGGTTTCATCATAATCGATTCCTTCTTCTTGCCTAAATCCTTGTGCAACCAACCTTGCTTTATTCCTAGTGATGCTTCCATTCTCGTCCATCTTATTCCTAAATACCCACTTAGTTCCTATCACTCCTTGATCCTGAGATCTAGGCACCAAAATCCAGACCTTGCATCTCTCAAATTGGTTGAGTTCTTCTTGCATAGCAACAACCCAACTGGAATCTTGGAGTGCTTCATCAATCTTCTTGGGTTCAACTTGAGATAAAAGAGAAGTATACTCATCATAATTCGATCTCCTTGTTTGAACACCGGAAAACAGATCACCAATCACATTTGTGAGGGGGTGACTGCTGACTTCACGAACCTCAGGGGTAAGTCTGGTTGGGCGAGGTTTCTTTGAAGATCTTCAATTGGAACATCGTTAGATCCTTCAGCGAAGTCATGAAATGTAAGTTGACGAAGAGGTTCTATAAGCTGGATAGGGGAATTCTCAACTTCTTCTTCCCTAGGAGTTGCATCTGGAGTAGGAACTTCAGGTGCGGTTTCAAACGTGCGGTTTGAGGGAATTTCAGTTGAGGGTGCTGGATTTTGCGGTTGAGGTTCAGGTGCGGTTTGAGATGGTTCACCTGTTTCATTATGCTCAACAAAATCATCAGCAACATTTGGAGCCAAATGTGGCTCAAGGAGAGAATGCTCATCAAAAGTAACATGGACAGACTCAACTATTTTTAAACTAGTTTTATTTAAAACACGAAAAGCTTTTGAATATTTAGCATACCCAACAAAAATACCTTCGTCGTCCTTGGCTACGAATTTACCTCTATTTTCTCTTCCGTTGTAGAGGACAAAACATTTGCAGCCAAAGATTTTGAAGAATGCAATGTTGGGGGTTCTTCCTCGCCAAAGCTCATAGGGAGTCTTGTTATAGGTTTTGTTGATGAGGGAGCGGTTCTGAGTGAAGCATGTGGTATTGATTGCTTCATCCCAAAAATACTGAGGTAGCTTCGCTTCAGATATCATTGTCTTTCCAGCCTCAATCAACGTCCTATTCTTCCTTTCCACAACCCCATTTTGTTGTGGAACACCAGCGGTTGAAAAATTGTGATCAATCCCATGGTCATCACAATACTGAGCAACACCGTTGTTCTTGAATTCTGTTCCATTATCTGATCGAACACTAACGATGTCGTCTTCTTTTTGAGTTTGGAGTCGTCTAAAGAGTGCGGTGAGAATCTCATAGCAATCATCTTTGGAAATCATCATCTCAACCCACGTATATCTTGAATAATCATCCACCACCACTAAGGTATATCTATTTCCTCCAATGCTGGCAGTGGTTATGAGTCCAAACAAATCAATGTGAAGCAGTTGTAAGCATCTTGAAGTTGATGGAGCGGTCTTGCTAGTGAAAGATGACGTGGACTGCTTACCAAGCTGGCATGCACTGCATTTCTCTGGATGGTGGTCAGCCACTTTGGGTAAACCACGAACGAGATTTTCCCTACCAATCTTTGCAAGATACTTGAAGTTCAAGTGGCTCAACCTCTTGCGCCAAAGCCAACTATTTTCGCTCACATTCTTAGCTACAAAACAGAGATTAGTAATACTACATGCAGAATTTAGATCAATAATGTAAATATTACTCTTACGAATCCCTGTGAGTAGGGTATTACGGAAATGCTATCTTTGATAAAGCAATTTGATGACGTGAAGTTGCAGAGCATTCCTTTGTCGCAAAATTGAGAAATTGAAAGGAGGTTGTGCTTGAGTCCTTCAACAAGAGAAACATTCTCAATGGTTAGGTTTCCTCTCCTTATGATACCATATCCAATGGTCTTCCCTTTGTTGTTGTCACCAAAGGTTACAGACGGACCACTTGCTTCAATGACATCTTCTAGTAATGATCTATCTCCAGTCATATGTCTTGAGCAGCCACTGTCAAGATACCATTCATTATCCTTGGAGTGACCAGCCATTAAGCAGAGGACCTGAAATGTAAACATTAAGAACGAGGTCCCCCTTTATTCCTTGGGTCCTGAAGTTAACAACCCTTTACGACCCACACCTGCTTGACAGAAGGAGGTTTACTCTTTCTGGCATTGGATGTGAACCGCAAAAGGCATTCTGCAGCCTTGTGACCTAAACCATCACACACAGAACATTTATAAAAGCTACAAGCTTTATGAGGTTTTACTAACTCCTTACTCTTCTTAGGAGTTGCATGCGGTTTGGGAGGAGCGGTTGTAGCTGGGACAAAAGGAACTGGCTTTAGTTTGACCACGTATTTTCTAGGAATGATATTCCTGCTTTTGAGGGCAGGAGGAGCGGTCGAAGAAGAGGCGCGGTCAGACCTGCGGTTGCCAGCATCTCTAGTTCCACCAGAGGCGGTTTTAGGGATGCGGCCAACTCCATAATCCATTTCCTCTGAAGCTACACTCTCAGAATCCTTTGGCTTCATCTGAGAGTTCTTACCATATTGCTTCCCTTTTGGGTAGACATAATTAATTTGTCGTCCTTTACCCTTTCCTTTAGCATGCTTCCCCTTAGGAATTTCTTTAGTTAGTTTCAAAATTTCCTCATCCTTTTCACTCGAGGATGCACACTTCTCCTCTTCCTCAGATCCAAAACCTAGGCCTTCCTTAATTCCAGGAGGAACTTGGGAGTCCATAATTTTATTCTTGGTGGATTGAGACTTGAGCCACGAATCAATAATCTTTTGGAGATCGTTGATTTGGGTTACCAAGTCATCATTCCGGAGTTGAAGTGCAGCAACCTTAGTTTCAAGGATGCGGTTCTGATCAGCAAGAGGAGTCATACTTCTGATTTGGTCCTTAAGATTTGAAATTTCAGACCTCATCACAGTTTTCTCCGTCTTGTACAGATTAAGTTCATCATGAGCTAAGCTTAAGGCTTTCTTAAGATTAGAGAATTGATGGATCACCATTTCAGCTTCCTTGAACATCTTTTCATGTTCCATGGGAGAAACCTCTTCCACCACCTTTTTCAAAATTTTCTTTGAAATTGCTTTTGAAGGTGGAGCATTTTTAGATGAGAAAATGGGACGTGAATACGAGCAATTTCCTATCTTAACGCTAGGAGTAAGTTTGATATCATCATCCAATTTATAATTTGGAAGTTTTGTAAAAACCTCTTTTTCCTCCATATCTTGCAACTCAAATGATTCAGAATCTGACTCATCGAAAGCATCTGCAACTAAGCATAGATTAAACTCTTCGGTTTCATCATCACTTCCATCATCAGAGTCTGTTTCAATCCAAGTTGCTAATTCCTTGGAATTCTCTTCCTCCTCAGCAACCATTCCCTTGCGACGAGAAAATTTCGCAGGAGAGGTTTTCTTTTTCATATATTCATACTTAGGCTGTGGACACTCAGATGCAAAGTGGCCAGGTTTCCTACAGTTGTAGCAAACTAGGTCACTCTTTTTCTTTGTATCTGCAGCCCTAGAAAATGTTGCAGGAGGTTTGCCTTTTGAAAATGATTTTGTGAAAGGTTTTGACGATTTTCTAAATTTTTGGAATCTTTTCACAAACATGGCAAAATCATCATCATCCATCTCGATGAGTGATGAGGTTGATATGGAAGGATCAGCGGTTTGATTGGATGTAGATGGTTTCTCCTCTTGTTCCACTACGGACATAGAAAGCGATTTGATTTTCCCTTCTATCTCTTCAATATGATTTAATTTAAGTTCATAGACTCTAAGATTGGCATACAAGTTACTTAACGACCAAGTACCCAATACTTTGGAGTCTTCTAGAGAGGTAGCCTTATTTACCCATCTAGAACCTAAAGCAGATAGGAAAGTCATATTGATTTCCTTATCGGTTAAAGTTTTACCAAGAGATCTACAAGCATTAACTACCTCAACATAGCAATCGTAGGTTTGACGCAAGGTTTCGTTGGATTTTCTGTTGAAGTTGTTGTAGGATCTTTCAACAGTGTATAATTTGTTTTCCTTGCACTCTTCGTCACCTTCGAGGTAGCTCTCTATGGCATCCCACATCTGCTGCGGTTTTGAGGTACATCACTTTACGAAGAGTTGAAACGGGAGGGTTCCGTAAATGATGAACCTTGCCTTCTTTGTCGAGGCAACTAATCTCTTCTCTTCATCCGACCACTCATCTTTTGGCCTTTTGACCTCTGGAGTTTCAGCATTGGTGGTTGCATCAGTGTTAGCCTTCATTGGAATTAGAGGGCCATTGATTACGCACTCCACCAGCATTTCATCTATAGTTTCCAAATGAATAAGCATTCGGCACTTCCAGATGTCAAAATGGTCTTCGTCCAACATTGGAATGTGTGAATAGTTAACAGTAGTCATTGTCTTAGAGGTTGCCATAACGAATCGGCACACAAGCCGTTAAGCTTGAAAAACAGTGGTTTTAAAAAGTGTTTGCTCTGATACCACTTGTTGGTCCCAAAGGTGGCAACAAGGGTGAAAATACAGCTAGAGGGGGGGTGAATAGCTGTTACAAATTTTTCGCCCTCAATTTAAAACTAAACCTCTACGCTTACAAAACCTCTTGCAGTATATAAGAAACTGCAAGTAGAGTTGTAAAATGCACAGCGGAATATACTTATAATAAATGCGGTTTTGAGGAGGCGGTTTTGCAAGGCGGTTTTAGTGCAATTTTCTGAGCAGTTGTAAAACTGAAAGTGTAGTTTGACAATGTTAACTCCAAACACAATTTCACAATAAAGGATAACTATAAAAGGATCAAACAGAGAAAAAAGGAAAGATAATCAGTAAGCACAAAGAATAATAAATGCAGAAAGTAAGAACACAATATTTGGAGTGGTTCAATCGATAAACGATCTACGTCCACTACCAAGATGGTTAGTCTTGGATTTCTAAGAGAGATTTTATATTGAGTATTTGAGATTACAAAGTACAATAAAATCTTTTCTATGAAGAACAAATCCTAGACTATAACCAGTGTTTCTCAAATGAATAAACTATGTGTTTAAACAAGAGGTGTGTGTGTGTGTTCAAGATCAAGGCTCTTTAAATCTGAGAGATGTAAAGCTCAATGATTCTTGAATGTGTTAAGGCTTGATTTCTGGGCTGGGGAATATTTCTTGAAGGTAGAAGATGAAGATTCAAAGGACTTATGAATTTACGGGTGAGCTTCAACTTCTATGAACACAAAGACTTCTCAATTTTTCAAGAAATCTTCAAATGGTGAAGATTAGGGGTATTTATACCCAAGCATATCAAATATAGCCGTTGGACATAGCTGTTGTAAGGACAGTCCTTGATGCATTCTCATTGGTCCACAGCAACCACTTTTGTCCTTTGGTACAGTAGTTGCAGATAAAGCTGATAATGCTCCAGCTGCAAGCAATGAGGTTTGGACACCTGTCACTTTTCAAGATCTTTGCAGATCTTCTCTGACATTGAATCACGTGACAAGATAAGGTGGTTGACATTGGATATTGCTGATGTGGATTAAAATGGTAAAAGGTGGTTCACTTCAAGTCTTCAATCATTGGGGCGGTTCTGGAGTATAAGCGGTTTGACATGTGCGGTTGATAACTCCAGTGAGGTTGCAGAGTGCGGTTGATGTTGAACTGCAAGGGTGCGGTTCAATATAGGGCGGTTGCACTGAAGTAGTTCAAGGGTAGTTTCAAACAAAGAATTCCACCAAGCAAGTGCTAGAAGCAGTTTTGCTAAGGCGGTTGAAAGGGCGGTCTTGAAACTTCTGATCTGCAACTCTCAATTCCAATGAGTCTTGTGTCAGTCTTCAAGCCTATATTTAACCTATTCTATAAAATGGACTTAGCTAAAAAATTGAAGTCTAAGCTTCATTACATAGGGTCCTAAAGTCCTTAAAATAGACAGGAGGTTATGGTATCAATCAAATCTAATACAAAATAGGAGGGTTAAAACATGCATACCCAACAAAATCTTATTTGTTTTTCTTCTCTTTTCTTTACTTTCTCCAACCCACTTCCGCCTCAAACCCTAAAACCGCCCACCTCGGCTAAACCCTACCCTAACACAGCCGCTTCATCCTCCTTCACCTTATACAAAAAAAAAATCCTGTACGTGAGGCTGGCGCTATCCATTCCTCAGGCTGCCGCCTCACCCACAGTCCCTCCTCCTCCCTTCAACTACCAAGCTACGACTAACCCTCCTAGCCAAACCCCCCCTTCAACCACCAAGCCTCGACAAACCTAAAGCAGAATCATCTTACCTCCTACCCACCACCCACCATCAAACCATCACCCTTCTACACCACACCACACCACCGTCCTCAGCTCAAACCCCCCTTAAAGTCGAAACCCTACTGCCAGCCGCCACCTCAAAACCACTACCTACCATCAACGAACCCTCTATACACCCTCTTTAAGCCCCTCGACAAAACCCACTGGCCAAAACCCTATACACATCCTCAAAACACCATCGGGAAACCCCGAAACCCTAAACACCTCCACTTCAAACACCTTCGGGAAACCCCAAAACCCTATCCTTCAAAACCCCTCCGCAAACCCACCGGCCGAAACCCTCTACATCTATTTCAAACACCCTCGGGAAACCCCGAAACCCTATACTTCAACCCCCTCGGCAAACCCCACTAGCCGAAACACACTCCCCCTATTTCAAACCCCTCAGCAAAACCCACTAGCCGAAACCCACTCCCCCTACTTCAAACACCCTCGGCAAAACCGAAACCCCCCTCGAAAACCCGAAACCCCTCTCCACAACCCCACCGTCTCCGACATAGTCATGCACCAACCTATCTCCACTTCGGACGCGAGGAACGAAACCACATCCAGCACTACACATGTCCGGGAACACGTCTTCGACTCATCATCAAACCCGGTTAATCTCATCACTCTCCAAGATTGGACTTATCCAAGGACCGACCATCTTGCGGGGGCATATTAGGAATATAATATCATAATATTATATTCAAGTATATATTGTTATATATAGATTAGGAAACTTAATCTTTGTATTAGATTAGGAAAGATTGTATAGATCTAGAATCCTCCTAGGAGATTACCTCCTCATTGTAACCCTATAAATATGTACCTCTAACATCATAATCAATTGAGTCATTCAATTCAATTCCTCTCTTCCCTGTTTTGATTGACTTCGTCTAACCCTCATTATTCTAATACTATTCAGTCTTCGATCGGCATTTAAAGCAAGTATAACAAATTTTGGTTACCTTTTTCATTAAAAAGTTAACTTTTACATTAGATAATTAACGAAATTAAATACTTTTAACACACACAAACGAATTAGAAAAACATGTCTTAATGGATCGGGCAGTGTGGGTGCCTAACGAGACCCCCGAACTTAGAATTTCTTTATAGAGGTTTTTCTATTGTTTTTCCTTAAAAAACAATGGTGACGACTCTTCTGAATTAAACTAGATTTAAATCGCTAGGATAGTCAAATCAATAGCACAGAGAGAAACTCCTCGACTCTCCCGCGACGGATCAGGTTATTCACAGAGGGGGCATGCTAGGAAGACTTGTCCAGAGGAGTCGGGCGAGGAGCGGAGATTGAATGTCGTGGAGGAAATCGCGAATGCATTTATCCAAAGTAGGAGCAGCCGTCGAATTCGTGGGTTTTGGATTTGTGCGCTACGTTTCATTCATGTACTAGTACTACGAAAGAGATGGAGCGGTATGTCTCCGGCGATTTTGGGGTTGTTCATCTTGGAGATAATAATCCGGTCAAGATTGCGAGAAAGAGTGACGTAAAAGTAAAGACAATGGATGAGACTGTGTTGCGGCTTCGTGATGTGCGACATATTCCGGAATGCACCCTTGCTTTCCCCAAGCGGACCATGTTGTATGTGTTGTACAACTTCTTGTCCATACCACCCCAAACTATCAGGTTAGCTCCCTTGGTAACCTTACATGATCGACAATTGTAGGCGACCACACAACCTTTCCTATCCAATTTCCTAATGAAAATTAAGGTTGCGGTCAAATAAGTAATTAATTAGTGTTGCGATTATAAAAATAAAATACGAGAGAGAATGAGTATTAGAAATCGTATAAAAACTTTGTCATTTTGTACAATCTCTGTTGAGTAACTAAGGTGCTGGACAAATAAGAAGGGATGAATTTAGTGTAGGAGGTGCGGGTGAACGTGCACCCGTTCAAATTCTATTTCTAGTTAAAAATAAAATAAAATTTACACTATTTATTAAGTGAACCCGCAAATAAAATTAGTTAATTTCCATTGTTGACATAGCTTATAACTTGTTTAGTGGGTAAGTTGTTATAGTTTATTATTAAGGATCCGGTTTCAAGTCCTACTAGATTAAAAAAAAAAAAAAATTTAGTCTCTAGTATGATAAATGAACTCTTTTTCACAATCTTAGATTCTTTTATCATCATATCATAAATAGTTTTTTATTTATTATTCAAGTTAAATTTTTGCTCTATTATGATAAATGTTTTTTTTCTCTTAAATATTTCTATATTTGGATTATTTCGCTCATTATTTAACGAATATTAATGAATTTTATTTATTGTCTATTAGTTTTTCCACTGTTTATTGCTTTTAAAAAAATATGTTCAAAACATATAAGAAATAAATTACAAGATTAATTTCAATAAATGTTTCCTAAAATGATGATCATTAAAATAACAATAATATCGTATTTTTTTATTTTCTTCATAACATAAGTTTACTATTTCCAAGTAAACAATAAGAAGAAAACGGTGGGTTAAAGATTATCAGATATTTATAATTAACTTATGTTTTAAGTTATCTATTATAATCTAGTCGCGTTTGAAAAAAAATAATTTTAACTTTTATAATGTAAATTGTGCATCCGTTGTCAGACCATCCTAGATCCGCCACTGCAGGTAAAGACATAAAGGGAGCGTTTGGAAGGTTTCAATGGCATGCATAGTACTACGACGTAGGACTGACGTAGGACTATCACTATTGACATGTTCATAACGCACAAAAGTCGAATAAAAAGACAGCAATGAGATTGTAACATCACAATAATAACAAATGCAGAATCGGTTTCGGTATGCCTCACCAGCTTGTTCTTGAGGCCCTTATTGCCTGATCTTGCCCTTGCATACAGGGCACTTCCCTATATGTACTTTCATGTATTAATTCAGTACCCTTTTAGAGATAAGCAACAAACTTCAGTACTTTTCAATAGCTCGGTTTCATTCTCGAGAGTTCCCTGCCATGTGACGCGTAACCAAAGAAGAGTAAAAGTTGTACACTTAACTTATCTGATTCATTTGCTGTAATATTGGCCACTTGATAAGAACAACTCATACCGTCCGTAGTACATTGCATTAAATTTGTTGTTGTTGTTGTTGTTGTTGTTGTTGTTGTTGTTGTAATTGTACGAAGTGTAAGGCTGCAACTTCATAAGCACTATTTGATATCAGGAGACCTCATGAAGATCATATGTTTATCCTCCGGGACAGACATTTAAGATTATATCATCCTAATATTGTTTTATGGTTAAAACATTGAATCAAACAGCAAACATATTTGTTAGAAGAGAAAATACGAGCAAATGACCGCATCATCTCATTAAGCAGGGCTGCAGTGCATTTCCCTTTCAATCAGCTTATTTTGGGACGGAGGGAGTAAATTACTGGTATCAACATTTGAACAGCAGGTTTATGCAGAAAGCAGGGTTGGTGACAGAATAACTAGTCTGATCTCTCAACTTCTTCTATATTAAAATATAAAAACGTATTAAAACTTGATTCCATATGAACAATGAACGAGCGATGCAGACATACAAATGCGTGCCACACATACACGTATACATGAACAAAGAGTTTGAGTTGTTAATCATGTCCTTAAATAAAGTCTAAAGTTTGCTTAGCTATACTTATGGCATTTTCAGAGTGATATCAATCACTAAAACACAGACGGAAAGAAATGATAAGGGCGTATGTAGCATAGAAACCTGCACGGAAAAGCCAATATTTGTCACTGCTAATATCCTCATATGCAAGTCACTAATTCACGGCCAACATCATAACTGTTCAACAGCGAGAGCCAAGGTCTTTATAACTTCAACTGCAAACTCTCTTAGACACTCGAGCTTCATCTCTCTCTCTCTCTCTCTCTTCTTTCTCTCTCTCTCTTGCATACATTTCTCTTATCTCAAAAGTAAGTTTCCTTTTGCATCTCGTCTATTTCCTCGTATACTATGTTTTAAATATGTATTTCAGTAATAGCACGGTATAATTAAATAAATATTGAACTGTGTAATCAGAAATAGCTACTGCTGATGGAGGTGAAGGAACAACTTGAAGTGGAATGCTCAGAGAAAATCACGGAAGCTACATCGTTGCTAAAGGGTAGAAATGACTTTATACTAGTACCCGAAGGAACTGGCAGAACTTCAATTCTTGCACATTCTGAAGAAACAAAAACTGATACGAGTAAGAGAAACAAACGAAGCTTTGAACTGAATAGAGAATCACCAACTGAAATAGCTATAAGAAAAACAAAATCATTAAGCGCTCAATTCATAATAAATATTGATGAGCTTGGGAACGACACAGCTGGTGGCTATGATGAGAAAGAGTCCGTTCTCAACAGGGCATCAAGCAATGAGAGTGGATTTTTCTCGGTCGTTGGATCTCCCTTGACTTCAGAAACCATATCAGATGCCAATAATATTCATCCAAGTAAGTAATTTTTACTAGATTTAATATTAAATATATATCTGAATTAACTGATTATTTCTTCAGTTACTTCATCAAATAAAGCTCGACTATTGTTTTCTTCAACCAGAAAATAGTAAAAAGGAGCAGTTTTTACCCGCTGAGGAAGATCCAGATGTATGCAGTTGGAGAAAGATGCATTTGGAACCTACATTACCCATACACCTTAAGGTGACAATATCCATACACATTTCCTATACCAACACACACACACACACACAGACTTCCTACTTGTGATTATTTTTCAGCATAATAAATGATCCGAAAACTTCATTTCTCTCTTCTTGGGCAGTTTGAAGATGTACGATACAAAGTAACAGTGAACGGAGAGAAGCATTCTAATGGAGAGAAGTGCATACTACATGGAATTAGTGGTTCGGTACGTCCAGGAGAGGTTTTGGCTCTCATGGGACCCTCTGGTAGCGGTAAAACTACCCTCTTAAATGTACTCAGTGGAAGAGTTAGAAGTAATAGTGGTTCCATTACTTATAACAATCAACCGTTCAAAAAGTCACTCAAGCGGAGGTAACTCATGATCAGCCTATAAAACTCACACACACACACAGTCACAGTGGCATAAAACTGTTTTCTGCTAACTAATATTGACGTAAATTTGGATATAAAACAGGATTGGTTTTGTGCTACAAGATGATGTTACGTTCCCTCATCTCACAGTCAAAGAAACCTTAACGTATGCAGCTCTGCTACGTCTTCCTAATTCATTGACTAGAGAACAGAAGAAAGAAAGAGTTGTGAATGTCATAGACGACCTTGACCTTGAAAGGTTCATATATTTATAAAGTTGCCCTTTTTATTACTCTTGAACCAGCTTCTTCTTTAATTCATTTGGCTAAAAGGAAGATTATGTATACGTGTATATATGTACGTATCTCAGGTGCCAAAATACACTAATTGGAGGAGCACTTGTCAGAGGGATATCTGGTGGGGAACGTAAACGAGTATGCATAGGCAGTGAAGTTTTGCTGAACCCTTCACTCTTATTCTTGGATGAACCTACATCTGGTCTGGATTCAACTACAGCACTTAGAATAGTTCAAATGCTGCATAACCTTGCCAAGGTGAATAATTTGTAAATTGAAATACATTTTTCATGGACTTATCTTTATCTAATTATATATTTTTATTTTATTTATTTATTTTTGTTTTTTTCTAGGGTGGCAAGACAGTGGTGGCCACAATACATCAGCCATCAAGTAGACTGTTTGCAAAGTTTGACAAATTAATTCTCCTCGGTAGAGGCAGTTTCTTGTACTCTGGAAAAGCTTCAGAAGCAATGCCATACTTCTCATCAATTGGCTGTTCTCCACATATAGCTATGAATCCAGCCGAGTTTCTCATTGATCTTGCAAATGGCAACATGAAGGACAAATCCGTTCCATCAGAACTCGAAGATAAATTCCTTTCTGCAGATCAAAATCTTGAATGTAGAGAGCCTTCCCCGGTTGATGTCCACGAGGTTAATGACACTTTCAAAGTTCCAATACAAGACTACTGCCAAAAAAAAAATATATATATTTTTTAGTTTATATTGCCTATTATTAGCCACCCTTGAATTGCATGCACTAGTAGAATTTCTGAGTTTCTGAAGTTTTGGAGTGGTTGATCATTGCAGTATCTAATAGGGGCCCATGAATCGAGAGTAGCACAATTCAAGAAAACGAAGCTTGTCAAACCAATTCAAATCCAGGATAATTCTGAGATCCACGGTGGAATATCATATTCAAGAGATTGGGGAGCGACTTGGCTTGAACAATACTCAGTTTTATTCAGGAGAGGCCTCAAAGAACGTCGCCATGAATATCTTAGCAGTCTTCGTATAATCCAAGTTTTATCCACTGCTATTATCGTAGGATTACTTTGGTGGAATTCAGATTCTTCTTCACCCAAAGAAGTTCACGAACAGGCAAGTTCGTTCATAAACTTAAACTTTGTTCCAACTTTTACTTGAATCTTAACATGGATTTTTTTTCATGCATATAACATCAGGAAGGGCTATTATTCTTCATATCGGTATTCTGGGCATTTTTCCCTCTATTTACAGCCGTCTTCACTTTCCCACAAGAAAGAGCAATGTTAGCTAAAGAAAGATCTGTTGGCATGTACAAACTCAGTGCATACGTAATTGCCAGAAACGCGAGTGATATTCCTTTAGATCTCATCTTGCCAGTAGTCTTCCTCGTTATTGTCTATTTCATGGTGGGACTGAAGCCAAACTTTCAAGCATTTTCCTTCACATTGTTCACAATCTTCCTAAGTGTTGTTGCTTCTCAGGTACAGAAACACAATACACACTTCCTCCGTCCCAAAATGAATGTTCAAAAAAGTTTCAAATTCGTCCTTGATTCATTTTGGGACGGAGGGAGTAGTAAATAAATAGTACACATAAATTGTTCTTACCGTATCATAAAAGCTATTATGTACCATCTTTGAATCGAAAATTTCAGGGTTTAGGCCAAGCCATAGGCGCAGCATTCATGGATATAAGGAAAGCAACAACATTGGCTTCTATAACCGTTATGACGTTTATGTTAGCTGGTGGATTCTTCATTCGGGTAATATATTACGAGGAAAAAATGCTTCTAATTTCTTCTTTTTTATTTAACATTTTTTCTTTTTGCAGAATGTGCCATCTTTTGTATCATGGGTACGCTACATCTCTCTCAACTATCACACGTATAGGCTACTACTGAAGATTCAATATAGCTGTTTGGACTCGGGAACTTGCGAGTATCCTTTGATCAAAAGAGAAGGGCGTCTAGATCGAGGCGGAGCTGAAATCGGAGCTATGTTGTTGATGATTATCGGATATCGGTTGCTTGCCTACTTGTTCTTGAGGAGAATTAAGCTAAGGAACATATCATAGTTTGTGTTAAAAATCAAATGTTAATTGAAGAAGTTTGCTTTAGTTAGCCATTTATTTCAGTTTTCATATTATGAATGTAATGCAATAATATTGTTAGAACATGGATTAATAATATGTGTTATTTAATTTCATATGTTATAATCATTTAATAATGTTAAAGTATAGACCAAATATGTAGAATTCCATTAGGTGTAAGTACCATTAAATGATGGGCATAATGGTAACTTCTCACCGCCTTCTTTACGAAAGGGTGTAGTCCCTAAATGAAGTGCCCCTTCTCTATCTATATAAAGGCTATCCATCAGCCATTTAGAGACACTTATTCATTCACAAAAAATTCAGTCACAAATCTTCTCTTTATTCACTAAGAAGATCAAGTGTGGGCACTATCATTTAGAAGATCTACTCTTCCCTACTTTGAAGATTATCTTCCTACTTTCTCATTTATTCAAGAACAAGATCAAGAACATAATCATGGAATCACAAGGTACACGCTTCCGTCTTCGTCTTCTTCTTCTTCTTCTCTTCTTAATCTAGTAATGAGTCGGTTCATGTTTAATGGATCGTAATTGTTCCAACAATTGGTATCAGAGCCTGCTCATATACTAGATTGAGTTTGAATTTCTTATAAAGTCTTGTGCTTTAATTTGTTTAAGTTTGTAATCCATGTATAATTACACTTGGTTTTGTTCTTGTACATAATACTCATTTGTCTAAGAGTATTATGTTCATAACTTCATTCTATTTCTTAATTTTGGTTTTACTCAAAAGGCTTTCAATCCTTAATGTAAGATTATCCCATTTTTGAACATAGCCACCATCCTTGGATGCGTTGTGAGTTTGTTCATATGCATAGCCACGCATTTTTTTTTAATGTGTTGTGAGTATGCGAATCTACTTACTTTGGTTGAAAATTGAGTCACCATTAAATTAAGAATGGTAAAATCAAACTTAAGAGACATGATGGTTCAAGCAAGATTATCCCATTTGCATAGCCAACATTGTATGATGTATGGAGTGTGCAAATCTAGATCTACTTGTTTGACCATTTTAATTTAAGTGCAAGATTATCCCATTGACACAACAGAGTGTTTTATGTCGCACAATCGTGTTGGATCTACTTGTATATTCATGTCTTAGTTAAGCGTTAATTTTGCTTGACATTCATGTTTGTGTTAAAATTTAATTTCTGGAAAAAGCAATGGTCCAACCGTGGTGACTTTTAATTTAATTTCTGGAAAAATTTAATTGACTTTTAATTGAATCCAACCGTGGTGACTTTTAATTCCCCTTGGACCGTGGCTTTTTAATTGGTGACTTTTAAAATGAGGATAATTGGTGACTTTTCCGAGCCATGCCTTGGGATTGGGATAAGGGGCAATTGCTCCTTTTACTCTTCAACTCTTCAGAATATCAAATTAGTATTTGTAAGATTTGAAAATTTTCATAATTATTATTATGAAAATATGTAAATATATCTTTTCTTCAAATCTGGCGCAAAATTTGGTGCTGTGCTATTTTTTTTTTTTTAGTGCCCTAAAGTATGATTAATTATATGCTTAAACAAATTTATTCATTGTTTAAATAATATTGTTGCCAAAGCAATTTACGTTATTTAAATACAAATTTGTTAAAGTGATGAATGTAAATATTGATATGTGATAACATGCTTGTTTCCCAAAGGAGACCTTGTTATTGACTAAGTATTTACATTCATGGGGTAATAATTGAACTAAACTTTTGGTCATTTTAAATGCTGTGAACCATCCCAAAGGAAGGCGGGTGTTTAAAATGAATTGTTTATATTCTTTATTACCGGGAAACAAGTACCTTAAACTTTAGGACATTTTCTATACTTGAACCGGCCCAAAGGAAGGCAAGTATTTAAAGTGTATTGTTTAAACTATTTGTTTACCCTAAGATAAATCAAATTGTGAGTCAATTCGCAATCCAAAGATTAGTCTTGATGTCATATTGATTATCTTTATTTTGATGGAATTCATTTGATATAATTAATCATTATGTAGTTTCTTATATATGTTTTGTTTCATTCTTGTTCTTCTCCTTCAGATTTGATTAATGCTTCCGTAACTACTGCTATAAATGATGTACCTTTGCTTACTGGGACTAAACTTAAAACTTGGAAAAATAATATAACGATGATCTTAGGCAATATGGACATCGATCACGCATTAGGGGAATCAAGTCCCGCTGCTCTCACTAAAGGAAATACCGTTATAGAACGGAAAAATGTTGATCAATGGGAACGGTCCAACCGCGTGAGTCTAATGATCATGGAAAATGCAGTTTCAAAGACATTTTTGGACAATGTCTCTAAGATCGAAAATGCTGAGTTTTTCTTTGAATTCTTGTGGAAACTTGTTTCCATACGGTACAAGGGTGACGAAAATCTTCGGGAGTACATTGTTGAATTATTTCATCTTTCGGTCAAACTAAAGGCACTTAAGTTAGAGATTTCGGAAGATTTGCTCGTGCACTTAGTTTTAATCTATCTTCCTCCTCAATTTGGTCCTTTTGAAGTGACCTATAAATGTCAAAAGAAAAAGTGGAATATTAATAGATTACTTTCACATATGACATTAGAGGAAGATAGGATGAAATATCTCAAATTAGAAAGTACTCACTCAGCATTTACTTCTTCTCGTGGGATTAAGAGAAGAGGGAAGGAAATTGCGGTTGCAAGTAAGAAGCATAAGGGATCATTAAAGGGTCATAAAGTCAAGAAATGCTTCTTCTGCAAGGACCTTACTCGCATGAAGAACGACTACCATAAGTATCGCGAATGGCGAATTCAGAATGGTATGTCATTTGGTCTTGTTTGTACTAAGGCAAATTTGGTTTAATTCCTTAATATACATAGTGGTTGTATTTGGTGCAACAACTCACATTATATTTTGTATACAGGGTTGCCTGAATTACCGAATCCCCAGTGAAGATGAGAAATACATCTATATGAAAGCTGGAAATCCGGTTGAAGTTATAGGCATAGGGACTTTTAGATTATTGATAAGTACTGGCTATTATTTTGTAATAAATAATACATTTATTGTACCGTCATTTAGGCGGAATTTGATATCAGTCACAGTATTAGATCGGGAAGGTTATTCCCGTTCATTTGGTAATAATAAATGTGATCTTATTTTAATTCCGAAGTTGTCGGTATTAGTACTTTATCTTAACAATGACAATTTTATTTACTTCAAACAGTAAATAATATTAATGAGTCTCATAATAATGAAACCAAAACTAAAGGCACTAAGCAAAAGTTATCAAGTGAAAATTCTTGTATTCTATGACATAGGCGTTTGGGTCATATCTCCAAAGGGAGAATTGATAAAGCTTATGTCGGAGGAAATCCTAAAAACAACTTGATACTCCAGATAAAACTTTTGCATTAAGTGTTTTAAAGAAAAATTTACAAACATTAAAGAAAATAGTATCTTTGAGAGTATCAAACGTCTTGAAACTAATTCATACGGACATTTGTGGATCATTCACTAACCCTTCATGGAATGGTCAACAATATTTCATTACGTTCATGGATGATTACTCTCGTTATGATACATTATTTTCTTCATGTAAAGTTTCAATCATTGGACGTTTTCAAGTCTTTTAAGGCATAAGAAAGACTATTAAGAACGTTAAATCCGATCACGATAGTGAAAACTACGGACGGTATAATGTATTGGGTGAATAACGTCCAGGTCCTTTATACTCGCTATTTTTAAAGAGTGTAGGATTGTCCTCACTACACCATGCCGGCAAACCTAGCATAGCATAGTGGAGAGACATAATAGAATCCTTAAGGATATGGTAACAAGTATGTTTTCTTGTACTTCTTTACCTCACTCATTATGGGCGAAGCATTAAAAACCGCTACTTATATTCTCAATAGAGCTGCTTCAAAGGCTACCGACAAAACTCCATATGGACGTTAAGATCATTGGTAGTTACTTTGTAGGGTATGCTAAGAGATCTAGGGGATATAAATTTTATAACCCGAAAACTAGAACATTTTTCGAGACTGACAATGTTAGGTTCCTTGAGGATGTTGAATTTAGTGGGAGAAATAGTAATGATTTTGAATTTGAAGAGTTAGAGGAACCACTCTTTATTCCTCAAACTTTAGTTCCTGTTGGAAATCAAGTAATTGTACCTGAAATTCAACAAAGAACATACAATTCAAAATAATATAGAGACTCCCGTAAATAACGGACAACATGAAAATGTTGGACATAATGAAATTCAACAACCTCAAAATGAGGATGAACCGGTGCTCTTAAGGAAATCTACTAGAGAAAGAAGAAGTTCTATTCCGGATATTTATGATATGTATCTTGGAGAATGAGGACACCTTAGGTTTAGTGGGAGATGATTTAATCACCTTTCATGAAGCCATTAATAGTCCTAATTCTCATAAGTGGATCAATGCCATTAATGAGGAGTTAAAATCAATGAAAGACAATGACATTTGGGATCTTGTCCCATTACCTGAAGGTGTAAAACCTATTGGTTATAAATTGATATTTAAAACCAAAAGGAATTAGCAAGGTAATATGGAAAGATATAAGGCACGTCTTGTTACTAAATGATTTACTCAAAAGGAAGGCATTGATTATAAAGAAACATTTTTCTCGATATCTTCTAAAACCTCTCTTATGATCATTATGGCATTAGTGGCACATTATGATCTTAAGCTTCATCAAATGGATGTTAAGACGGCTTTTCTCAATGGTAACATTGAGGAAACTATCTATATGAAGAAACCGAGAAATGGTGACTAATTCGGATCAAACTAGTCAACTGGTTTGTAAACTTAAGAAATCCATTTTTCGGGGCTTAAGCCAAGATCTCGTCAACGGTACTTAAAATTTAACTAAGTTATTCTTTCATTTGGCTTTGAAATGAATCTGTGAAGAAGAGGTGGTACCATAAGTTCAAGCTGGGAGTAGATTTATAATTCTGGTCTTTATGTGGATGATATTTGGATAATATTTTTCATGCTAGTAATGATAAGGACCTTCTAAAAGAAACTAAGAAATTTCTCAAACAAATTTGAGATGAAAGATCTTGGTAAGACATCTTTTGTATTGGGAATCCAAATTCATCGTGATCATTCACGAGGTATTTTGGGATTATCACAAAAGAGCTATATAGAGAAGGTATTACAAAGGTTTAGCATGGAAAATTGTAAACCACATGACACCCCTATCTCTAAGGGAGATAAATTCGCTTAAAGCAATGTCCTAAAATTAATTTTGAATCCAAGTATATGAAAAATATCCCTTATGCCCCGGCAGTAGGAAGCTTAATGTATGTGCGCAAGTCCGTACTGCATGGACCTTGTATTTATTATTTGGATGCTTGGTTAATACCAAAGCAATTCAGAAAGAAGAATATTAAGTCGCATCCAAAAGAATGATGAAGTACCTATAAAACATTAAACTACATGCTTATGTATATAAAATCGGATCATTTTGAGATCATTAAGTATTCCGATTATGTTTTAGTGGATGCAAAGATGTCGAAAGACATCATATGGTTATGTCTCTTGTTGAAGAGAAATAAGTATAAAATGAACAAATAGATATAGAACTTATAGGATCAAACTCCATGTTATTGGATCCATTTTGTAAAGCGTAATCTCTTTTGATGTTTCACGAGCATACTGCTCATATAGGTGAAACGACTTTTGATAATGCTTAAATCAGTGGGAGTTTGTGTTGTTTTCTATTTCTTTGTGTTGTTTTATTTATATTGATCTCATTTGGTTAAGTAGGACTAGTTGGAGAATATATATATAAGTTCTTCATATATATTCATTAATATTCCATGCTACATATCTATACTTAATCTATGTCGTTTAGTTGGATATATATATGTGATTAATGTGGGTTTAGTTGCGAATCAATTACAACGATCGCCCCTTTAGTCCCTATACTTATAAGACTAATGGACGGGATTGTGTTGGATGACAATAAACGTGCACATAAGGGTTGTCATTCATGTTATAAATGATTAAGGAATTTATTTAGTAAAAGATACATATTAATATTAATTCAAGTGGGAGATTGTTAGAACATGGATTAATAATATGTGTTATTTAATTCCATATGTTATAATCATTTAATAATGTTAAAGTATAGACCAAATATGTAGAATTCCATTAGGTGTAAGTACCATTAAATGATGGGCATAATGGTAACTTCTCACCGCCTTCTTTACGAAAGGGTGTAGTCCCTAAATGAAGTGCCCCTTCTCTATCTATATAAAGGCTATCCATCAGCCATTTAGAGACACTTATTCATTCACAAAAAATTCAGTCACAAATCTTCTCTTTATTCACTAAGAAGATCAAGTGTGGGCACTATCATTTAGAAGATCTACTCTTCCCTACTTTGAAGATTATCTTCCTACTTTCTCATTTATTCAAGAACAAGATCAAGAACATAATCATGGAATCACAAGGTACACGCTTCCGTCTTCGTCTTCTTCTTCTTCTTCTCTTCTTAATCTAGTAATGAGTCGGTTCATGTTTAATGGATCGTAATTGTTCCAACAAATATTTCTTAGTAGAACTCTGTATGTATTTTTGGCCATGAAGGCCAAACATTTCTACTCTTGCAAGAAAAACATTGAACTGATTCACTCATATGCTCTGTTTTTTTTTTTTTGTTTTTTTTTTTTTTTTTTAACAACCTTTTTTCAAATTTCATGAAATTTTGTCAAGAGAAATTATGTTTATGTGGATATTTTTGCTATATTACAAATGAATTTGACTTATGGGATGCTAATGTTTTTCCGCAGTTTTTTTGACATTCATTTTGGGACGGACGAATGAGGTGAGTACATTTTTTTTAAAGACATTTTATATATGATTTTTTTATTGTGTGTTTCTTATTTATGTATTTATTCTTCTTTTTTTTTAGCAAAAATATGTTGTTATTTATAAGAATATAATATAATACAATATAATACAATACAATACAATACAATACAATACAATACAATATAATATAATATAATATAATATAATATAGTATAATATAATATAATACAATATAATATAATACAATATAATATAATACAATATAATATAATACAATATAATATAATACAATATAATATAATACAATATAATATAATACAATATAATATAATACAATATAATATAATACAATATAATATAATACAATATAATACAATACAATATAATACAATACAATATAATACAATACAATATAATACAATACAATATAATACAATACAATATAATACAATATAATATAATACAATATAATATAATACAATATAATAATATACAATACAATACAATATAATACAATACAATACAATACAATACAATACAATACAATACAATACAATACAATACAATACAATACAATACAATACAATACAATACAATACAATACAATACAATACAATACAATACAATATAATATAATATAATATAATATAATATAATATAATATAATATAATATAATATAATATAATATAATATAATATAATATAATATAATACAATATAATATAATATAATATAATATAATATAATATAATATAATATAATATAAATGCGTTTGAATTGAAGTTTTTAATGAGAATTTGTCAAATAAGCTAAAAAATTTGATTGACCAAATTATGCTATGGAAAAAAATATGTAACTTTATTTATAAAATTATGAGATTTTTCCTTGCAAATTTTGAGAGTTGGTCTTACAAAAAACGCATTTTTTTTAAAGTTTCGTTTTTTTCTAATTTTAGGAAAAATCATTTTTACACTGCCACTTAATAACACTAACTCTGGTACTTTTTTACACTGACACTTTTTTACACTGACACTTAATATTCATACACTGACACTTTTTTACACTGGCACTTTGTTACACTAACACTGACACTTTGTTACCCTAACACTGGCACTTAATATACATGCACTGACACATTTTTACACTGACACTTTTTTACACTAACACTTGCACTTTTTTACACTGACACTTTGTTACATTAACACTGACACGTTGTTACACTTGTACTGACATAGCGGGGAAAACAAAAAAGGTTTTTTCTAAGCTTAAGAAAAAATGCGTTTTTTGTAAGATTTTGGCCAATTTTAATTTTTAAATTTAAAGTAAATTATTGTCAAAAAAATAAAACAAAAATTTAAAGTAAATGAACTACACTGTGGGAGCCTTGGTTAGGGTTTTAAAGGTTTCACATAACCCCTCCCTTCTTCTCTTCTCTTCTCGCCGCAGAGTAATAGAACTATCCGGCGGCTAGGGACAACAATCAACGGCGATGAAGAGACCTCTGGTGAGCTCCGTAACGGAGCTCCATAAGAAGGAGAAGCATCAGAAGAAGGTGAAGTCCGGAGGATTCGAATCGTTAGGGCTTAGCTCCAATGTTTTCAGAGGCGTTAAGAGAAAAGGTTACATTGTTCCGACTCCTATTCAGCGTAAAACCATGCCTCTCATCCTCTCTGGCGCCGACCTTGTTGCCATGGCTCGTACCGGTTCAGGTAAGACCGCCGCTTTTCTTATTCCTATGCTTGAGAAGTTGAATCAGCACGTGCCACAGGCTGGAGTTAGGGCTCTTATTTTGTCGCCCACTAGAGACCTCGCTGTTCAGACATTGAAGTTCACTAAAGAACTCGGAAGATTTACTGGTGAGCATACTGTCACAGAAAAAATAAGTTTCCCTATGCACAATTACACTGTTCTAAGATTTCTATGTGTATATGTATTTGTGTATGTATGTACTACTCCGTATATATTATTTTTTCATAGTCATCAGAAGTGGGAAATAGAAAATTTTACATTTGCTAGGGTTAGGGATGTTACATTGTGCCTGATCATTTTGGGCGGAACAGAGAGAGAGAGAGAGATAGATTCACACTTCACATGAGGTAGTTTTCACACTTCACATGTGGTAGTTTAATTTTGAAGCTTTATCATTCTTTAGTTTCATTTTGAGATATTAGAATTGTGTTCTTTAAAGAGGAGCCTAATTTTATTATTGAGTTGAATCTGCTTGCATTAACTAAGGACGTGTCAATGAATGTTTTGGCACTCCTCCAGTCAAGATTGAAATTCCAATATTCTTCTTCTCAAATTTGGTTTTGTTGGGTTTGTTATCATTTATCAAATTTATAATTTGGTTCTCCACTGTGCATAAAATGTGTCCTCTTCCTTATTAAAGTTCAGTGTGAGTTCAATGAGTATACATGTATGTATAATGAAGTCCTTTGTCCTTTACCTTTATTCAGACCTTCGTACCAGCTTATTGGTTGGTGGTGATAGCATGCAACTTCAGTTTGAAGAATTATCACAGAACCCAGATATCATTATTGCAACTCCTGGTAGGCTCATGCATCACTTGTCTGAAGTTGATGATATGTCCTTGCGAACAGTGGAGTATGTAGTTTTTGACGAAGCTGATTGTCTCTTTAGCATGGGCTTCGCGGAGCAGTTGCATGAAATACTTACGCAGCTGAGTGAGAATCGCCAAACCTTGCTTTTCAGCGCGACCTTGCCGGGTGCCTTGGCTGAGTTTGCCAAAGCTGGTTTGCGGGATCCTCAGCTTGTTCGACTTGATTTAGAGACCAAGATTAGTCCAGATTTGAAGCTTGCTTTTTTCACCTTAAGACAAGAAGAAAAACTCGCTGCACTATTGTATTTGCTTAGGGAACATATCCGCTCTGATGAGCAAACTTTATGTTTTGTTTCTACAAAACATCACGTTGAATTCCTTAGCATTCTAATTAGAGAAGAGGGGATTGAGCCTTCTGTATGCTACGGTGAAATGGATCAAGATGCTCGCGAGATGAATGTAATGAGATTTCGTAGAAGGAAGACAATGCTGCTTATTGTGACAGATATTGCAGCTCGGGGAATTGACATCCCACTACTTGACAATGTTATCAACTGGGACTTCCCTCTTAAACCTAAACTTTTTGTCCATCGAGTAGGGAGGGCTGCGAGGAATGGCCGAACTGGTACTGCATTTTCTTTTGTCACGGCTGATGATATGCCCCATTTATTGGATCTACATCTTTTTCTTTCAAAACCAATTAGGCCTGCTCCAACTGAAGAGGAGGTCTTGCTTGATGTGGATGGAGTTATGTCCAAAATAAACCAAGCTATTGAAAAAGGAGAAACTGTCTATGGGCGTTTCCCCCAAACAGCTATTGATCTTGCTGCAGACAGAGTTCGTGAAATAATTGATTCGTCCACTGAGCTGATGGCCTTGCAGAGACCTACTGAAAGAGCATTTCGTTTATATACAAAAATCAAAGAAAAGCCTTCAAGTGAGTCAATCAAGAGATCTAAAAAGTTGCCTCGTGAGGGATTGCATCCAATGTTTAAAAATGTTTTGGGTGGGGATGAGTTATCAGCATTAGCCTTTTCCGAGAGCTTGAAGGCTTATAGGTAAGATTATTGCTTTTCCATTAACATTGTCTTGTTTTTGTCTTCCATGTGCTATTAAGTTAGTCGGTTTTAATGGATGGCTGATGTATTCCAGGCCAAAGCAGACTATCCTCGAATCTGAAGGCCACGCTGCTAAATCAAAGCATGCAAAGGTAATTTATTCTTTCTTGTCTATCTCACATATTTTTCTACACTATTTGGAAGAATAACACGCTATAATGTATGTCTAATAACTCCACTTAAGATCCCTTCTCAAACTATTAGGACGGAAATATTTTTTGTGTGGCACTGCTCTACTTTATTTCATGTTTCTGTGGTTAACTTGATGTAACACTAACTTTCAGGGAGCTTCTAGTCAATGGGTTGATGTGATGAAGGTGAAAAGGGCTATTCATGAGAATGTCATTAACAAAGTAAATCAACAAAACTCCGGCTGTCATGCAGCAAAGGTAAAGTGGCAATTACAGTATGCATGCTCAAGGCAGATTGGCATATCACGAGTTACTTTTACTATTGTGCATGCAAGTATTTCTTAAAAATGTTGAAAAGTAAATTACATTATTTATTTCGGAGTACATTGTAAATTATTTATTTTGGAGTACATTGTCAAATAAGACGGTTTGGGAAGCTTGCAGATTCACCAAGTATCCGGGAGGGAATGCATACATATGCGGTACGACACCAAATGGAAACTTTAAACCCTCCCTCGTCCATGTTCATCTTCCTTAATTGATAATTGAAGATTGAAAAAACCTTACGGAAGCCATTAATGTCAATCCACTTCGACCCTGAACCCATTGGTTGTCCATTTGTCCCGGAACCTCACAAGTGTATTTTGTATTTGACCTGCAAGGTCACCTCCAAACCCTTCCCCTCCAATGTTCCCATCGTTGATCTTGATCCCTATAATGCCAAGAATCTCCCTGATATTATCTCATTTCTTGAGAAAAGGGATGCCCTCTACCTGTTCACCAAATTGCGCAGCACACGTGAAGTTGATGATCGCTCCATTGTCAATCGTCGTGTGGGTTCCGGAATTTGGCGCGGTGATGGTCTTGATCAAGCAATAACCGATATACGGGATGGCACTTCCGGCGGCCGGTAGGGTATACTCGGTCATGAAAATACGACGATGGTAGTACGAGCACTTTTTAACATAAGTAAACTTACGAGTCATGCCAACGTCTTTTTCCTGTTTATCGATTATTGCTTGATCAGGACCATCACCACGCCAAATTCCGTAACCCACACGACGATTGACAATGGGATGATCATCAACTTCATGTGTGCTGCGCAATTTGGTGAACAGGTAGAGGGCATCCCTTTTCTCAAGAAATGAGATAATATCAGAGAGATTCTTGGAATTATAGGGATCAAGATCAACGATGGGAACATTGGAGGGGAAGGGTTTGGATTTGACCTTGCAGGTCAAATACAAAATACACTCGTGAGGTTCCGGGACAAATGGACAACCAATGGGTTCAGGGTCAAAGTGGGTTGACATTAATGGCTTCCGTAAGGTTTTTTCAATTATCAATTAACGAACATGGACGAGGGAGGGTTTAAAGTTTCCATTTGGTTTCGTACCGCTTATGCATGCATTCCCTCCCGGATACTTGGTGAATCTGTAAGCTTCCTAAACTGTCCTATTTGACAATGTACTCCGAAATAAATAATGTAATTTACTTTTCAACGTTTTTAAGAAATACATGCATGCACAATAGTATTTTTTTCCTTTGATCAAGATAGTTGTACTACTCCCTCGCTCCCATTATATGATGACCTTGCGATCAACCTCATCCAACAAAGAAAGAAAATGAAGAGTGAAACAATCATTCGAGCAGCTAATATCTTAAATTGCTATTATGTAGATTAATTAAAGAAACTGACATTATCATAATTGTCAAATCCTGACCATGTTGTGGATCAAAGGCCCCCAAAACTGTATTGCTATAGCATATTGTAAGATTCAGAAGAAATTTAAAAAATGAAAACTATACTTTATTTCTAAATTGAATATAAATGATATTTGTGACATGAATCGACTAACAAGAGTGAGTGAGAGAGAGAGCGCATAGAGTATTTATAGGCTGAAATAACCTATTCTACTGGTTCGGCAGGCTTACTTCAAATCGATGATTCATGTGATACGCTGTGAGAATTGTAAGATTTGAATGATTCATAGGAATTTCTAATTCATCCTATTAATATGTGTCGCTGGATATAATAATCGATATATTGTACAATTGAAGGGTATCTTATGATTTGACAACTATGGATGTTATGTGTCCAGGGGCAAGCTGCAAGTGAGCAATATTTCTTATATCAATATTTGTTATTATTCTTTGTTCACCTGATGATATGTGATGATTATTTGGGTTCTTGTTGTAGGAAATTGAATCTGAGGACGACACCTCTCCAATGGCCAAAGAAAAGAAAGGTTGGTCTTGACTAGTTTCTAGTTCTTTATGTAGTCCACTTTGATGCTCTCTCCACTTCATCACGTCCTGTGGGTCTTATTGAACTTGAGTGAAGGATCATGTCATTTTGAACTACCAAAAGAATTTACTCCCTCCTTCTCTAAATGAATGTCCAGTTTATTTTGAGGGAATTTTAAGAAAAGTTACATCTGAGCATTTTTAGTGGAACATGTACCTAAATATGCTTTAATGAGCTCACCAGATAGCATCATGATTTTAAGTGTAAACTAGAAAATGATGATTGACAAGGAGGCTTAGTAAATTCACCAAAAATTGATGGACATATTTTCCCTCCAAAAATGGACATTCATCTAGGGACGGATGAAGTATTTTTAAGTTGTATACTTGTATTATAGTAGCAATAGATGTGTATGAATGAGATCTTCATGGTCAACTGTAGATACTTTTTGTTTGTTTGTTTTAGTACAGTGTATTTTTTAAACTGATTTTGCCCATCATGGTTAGTGTCCTCTTAATACTTTCATTAGCACTCTGCATGGTCTTCTATCATTAGTTTTGGCAGATGCATGACCGTCAGTTCTAGTGCCAGGGTGAAATACGCCTTTGATGCCATTACCCATTGGTTATTACTCCCAAACAGATCACTGCTCTATCTACTGGGGCATCCTTTGGTAATTTTATGGTAATGATCTCCACCACACCACAATGTAATCCAATTCTTTACTGAACTCAGAGAAACCAAAAATAGGAAGTGTTCAACATTTAACTACATAGATGAATTTTAGATTCTGGTTTCTAGACCAACCCAGTATGCTGTTTAAATTCAATCATTTTCAATTGAGTTAGATGTTTTTCCTTGTTGGGAAACATTAGTTGCTATGGTGACACGATCCTCATTATTTGTACATGTACGCCTTTACTCAGTGATGCGATATGTTACGTTGCACAGTACCTGTTAGCTCTCTCTCTCGCCTTTTTTTAAAAAAAAATAATGTAAGTTGAATTTATTCATGTTATTCCAATTGAAGTCAACTGCTAGTGGTTACGGTGAATAAAAGCTATTTCCCTCTCTCACAATGTACCCCATCATACGCATGCATGCGCAAACACATGTGTAGCTCAAATATATATGTGAAGCATTAGGACGACTTGATTGTCAGGCTACAAATGAACAACTAACCAACCACTTGCTTGTAAGCTGATTGTTCTTGATACACAGTACATACAAATGTAACTTATTTGGTGCGTTAATGTATGCATTTCCTGTTATGATTGAACTTAATTTTTTTTTTTTGTTAAACCTAGCAGCTTTGTCTGGCTCCAAAAGGAAGGGAAAGAGCTTTAAAGATGACGAGTTCTTTATAAGTTCAGTGCCAATAAACCAAGTAGGTTATTACTGTCTGCTTTAACCTATCTGCTTTCGGATATACTTATGTTTTCACACCCCTAACCTATAAAAAGAAAATAAGTACATTCATTGAATATAATTGAATTTGTTTTCTCAAATCTCAGTAGTTATGCTCTTTCCATTGACCACCGCCTAAAGTCCAGCCTTTTGTGGTTGTGTTTGCTTTTGTAATGATGTGTTCATGTCAATTGTACTATGTCTTGGTATAATTCTTTTCAGCATTTTGAGGCGGGCCTCGCAGTGAGAGCAGCTAACCAAGGCTTTGAATCAAACAGGTAAAGATTGATTGATGCTGTGAATTTTACAGATTTGGCATGTAGTTATGCTTTTCACTCATTTTACATTGTCATGATACTTTCAGTCATCTGGCACATATTTATGCATAAACGGTTCCATTTCTTATTATCTGATTCAGCTAAAATTATTACTGCTGAATAGGCTATCTAATGAGGCTCAAATATACTTTATTTTTCTCATTGCAGAGAACAACGTGATAATAAAAGATGTTATTAATATGGGTTCACATGCGTAGATCCTTGTTTCCTCTATCATAGCCACTGACACTGTATATCAAAAGGTTCTCCTATAATATTACACAGTAAATATTTGACTTGTGATGGACAATGAATAATGGGTCTGCATAATAACTGCTCTCTCCATCCCAAAAAAGTTGTCCCATTTTACAAGTCAAACTTTATGGAGGATGGCACCTTATTGAAATTGCACTAAAGTACTTGATACTTTTAGAAATGGGACTATTTTCTTGGGGACAAACCAGAAAGGAAAGTACTTTTTTTTGGGGATGCAGGGAGTATCATCTGGCTCGTGTCTTAGTGGTATTATGACAAGTCTTAAAGTCAAGTGTCCAGGGCGATGGCAACCCAAAATCAAGCTGATTATTTTAGGGATTAATTTGTGACTCGTGAATGGCGAATATTAGAATTTCGTTGAAGTTTTTCTAGTTCCAGATTTTTCTCTTTGGGTGTGTAGATGCTTATGACACGAAAATTTTGATTTTAATTTAAAAACCTGAATTATGTTTACTGAAATTTATTGTGTCATCTTAAGTCTTAACTATTTTCTACAGGTGCCTCTTTACTATGATATCCTATTTGTGATTTTGATTGAACATTACAGCCTGAAAAAACCTACGTGTGTAGAAAAATACATATGCTAAGCTGTTTATAAATACAATAAGGAACGCACTGCATCAAAATTGGCTGAATCTGTTGACCGTTGAGTTTGGAAATAACCTGAAATGCCAATTTGTTGAGTTGTCTGTAATGCTTAGTTTAAGGAATATGCAATGCTGTTTGTAGATATAGCCAGAAGGGAAGTGAGGCATCGAATTTGGCTAAGTGGTGATTATTGGCTGTTGACTAAGAGAGAATGAACTTCTTATAACAACAACAACAACAAAGCCTTAGTCCCAAAATAATTTGGGATCGGCTAACATGAATCCTCATATGTCATCGTGAAAAAAATAAATAAATAAATAAAAATAAAAAATAAAATAAAAAATAAAAATAATAAAAATAAATAAAAATAAAAATAAACAAATAAATAAATAAATAAATAAATAAATAAACAAATAAATAAACATACAAATCAAAATAAAAAAAAAATCAACCCCCCACATGGATTTTTGCCCTCCACTCCGGCCTCTTCAACACCATACTTTCATCCACTCCAAGTAAACTCATATCATTTTCAATTACTCTAATCCAAGTTTGTTTGGGTCTTCCCCTACCCCTCGCCATTTTATCATTTCTCCACTGTTCCGGCCTCCTAACCGGTGCATCACTCGGTCTCCTTCTCACATGTCCAAACCACCTTAGACGATTTTCCCTCATTTTATCCTCAATGGGCGCAACTCCTACTTTACCTCTGATCACCTCATTCCCCAATCGATCCTTTCTTGTATGACCGCACATCCATCGAAGCATACGCATCTCCGTCACATTCATCTTATGCACGTGACACTGTTTCACGGCCCAACATTCGGTGCCGTAAAGCAATGCCGGCCTAATTGCTGTGCGGTAGAATTTTCCCTTTAATCTATTGGGCATGTCGCGATCACATAGAAACCCTGTGGCACTCTTCCACTTCAACCAACCTGCTTTAATCCTATGAGCCACATCTCCATCTAATTCTCCATCCTTTTGGATAATGAATCCAAGATAGCGAAAAAACTCAGAAGCTTGGATAATATTTCCATCAAATGTGATCGCCCCTGCCTCCCTACTTCCAACTCTGCTAAACTTACACTCCAAATATTCAGTCTTGCTTCTGCTTAATCTAAAACCTCGAGATTCCAAAGTGTCTCCACAACTCCAATTTACTTTCAACACCCTCGCTTGTCTCATCAATCAACACAATATCATCTGCGAACAACATACATTTTGGTATATCATCTTGGACTGACCTCGTCAATTCGTCCATTATCAAAGCAAAAAGAAAGGGGCTAAGTGCGGAACCTTGATGCACTCCAATCTTTATAGGGATCTCTTCAGTCTTCCCAACACTAGTCTGTACACAAGTACTAACTCCATTATACATGTCTTTGATAATATCAATATATTTCTTTGAAACCCTTCTTTGCTAATGCCCACCAAAGTACCTCTCTTGGCACTTTATCATACGCCTTCTCCAAATCAATGAAAATCATATGCAAATCTTTCTTTTGATCCCGATATTTCTCCATGGTTTGTCTCATAAGATATATTGCCTCCATAGTCGATCTTCCCGGCATAAACCCAAATTGGTTATCCGAAATATCCACAATTTTTCTCAGCCTTTGTGCAATCACTCTTTCCCAAAGTTTCATAGTATGGCTCATTAGTTTGATTCCCCGATAGTTGGCACAATCTTGGACATCACCTTTGTTCTTATACAAAGGGATCAGAGTACTCTTCCGCCACTCCAATGGCATTGTGTTAATTCTCCATATCTTGTTAAATAGCGTTGTTAACCAATCTATTCCCTTCTTCCCGAAACATCTCCAAACCTCAATTGGTATACCATCCGGTCCTACAGCTTTCTTCAATCTCATCTTTTTCATTGCCATTTCCACTTCACTCTTTCGAATTCTCCGCATAAAATCTCGATTAACCATACTCGAAGAGATATTTAAATCTCCAACATCCTGCTCTTGACCGCCATTGAACAAGGTATCAAAGTACGAACTCCATCTATCGACTAGAACTCTTTGGTCTACATCCTTCACACATTTAACCGTCCCAATATCTCGTGTCCTCTTATCCCTCATACGAGCGAGTCTGTAGATGTCCTTTTCCCCTTCTTTTGTATCCAACTTATCATAAAGTTTCTGATTCACCTTTGCTTCTTGCGTCTCTTCTTGCTTTCTTAGTATCTATTCTAGCTTTCTTATACTTCTCATAGTTCTCGTCGTTCTACATTTTCCCAATAATTTGTAGCATTCTCGCTTGCCCTTTATTGCTTGTTTTACTTCCTCGTTCCACCATGATGTGTCCTTACTTGGTGACCCATTTCCTCTAGATTCTCCAAGGACTTCTTTCGCCACCTCCTTTATGGTATGTACCATCTTAGTCCAAGTCGAATCTATATCCATATCCTTCATATTATCCGACCAAATACCGGTATCGACCATCTTAGCAACAAATTTCGGTTGATTCTCCCCTTGAAGTCTCCACCATTTGATTCTAGGGTCTACCTGTGATTTTCTCTTCCTCGAAATTCTCTTACTTCGAAAATCAAGTACCACCAGTCTATGTTGAGTTGATGTGCTCTCACCCGGAACAACATTGCAATCTGTATAACTCTTTCTACAAGTATTTCTTACTAAGAAGAAGTCAATCTGACTCGCATTACCTCCACTCCTATAGGACACCAAGTGAGATTCTCTCTTCTTGAACCAAGTGTTCATTATACTCAAGTCATATGCCAACGCAAAGTCCAGGATACTATTTCCTGCTTCATTCCTCTCCCCAAAACCAAAACCTCCATGTATGCTCTCAAAGCCATGTCGACTAGACCCCACATGCCCGTTCAGATCACCACAAATCACTAATTTCTCACCACTAGGTACTCGTTGCACTACCTCCTCCTAAATCTTCCCCGTAACACTTGTTTAATAGATGCATCCAACCCTACTTGTGGTACATAGGCGGAAATAATAGTTATAATCTCATCACGTATCACCAGTTTAATGCCCATAATTCGATCACTCTTTCTGTACACTTCCACCACATCATTAATATACTCCTTATCAATAATGATACCCACTCCATTTCTACCCTTATCCTTTCCTGAGTACCAAAGCTTAAAACCCCAAGGTGATATTTCTTTTGCTTTCTCTCCAACCCACTTAGTTTCCTGTAGACACATTATGTGAATCGCTGAATAATTGAGATGTCTGACTATTGTTTAGTAAGGAATGACATGGAAGATTGGTGATGTTTATTTTTCTGTTTGTTTGATAAGTTTCTATTGTTAATTGGGATTTGTTTTAATTTTGGTTTATCAAATAGGCTGGATGCTGCTGTTCTGGATCTAGTTGCAGATGATAGTGGAGGAATGCAGAAACAGAAATCCTCATTTCACTGGGATAAGGTGTGAATAGTGATTGTATAC
>JAFEMH010007245.1:0-97324 GCA_022495995.1 Adenophora triphylla var. japonica
TCTTGTTGGCGTCGGGCTCTTGACCTCTTTCTGCAGCTCTACGCTTGAGCTTACTTTTTTTTTGTGAGCCCTTGCTTTCGAGAGAGCTCTCTTTTTTTATTTTATTTTTTGTGAGCCCTTGCTCGAGCTCTCTTTTTTTTTTTTTTGCAAGCAGCGTGGAGGCGAAGACAGCCCTGGCCTTCCAGGGACGCGGAACATGAGTCGATCGATTTGATCTTTGAGTGACCCTCGGATGTCACTTTGATGTTGCCGCCATCCCGTTTGACTTGGTCAAGGTGATCGGCCGGGCGTGTTCTCTTGAAAAGTGCGTAGCTTTGATGGAAGTCTTGATTGACATTGAACTTTTGACTTTTTTGTGTATTTTTAGGCGGACCCAATTAAGGTTGCCTAAGTTCCCCCCGGGACTAGAGGGCTCGGGTCTGCGTAGTTCGACACTACATGGAGTGCCAAAGAGATGCACGATTGTTCTTCTTCGGGCGAAGTATCTGCGAAGTTTGCTTCCGTTATTTGGATTCATGAAGGGATTGCCGTCTAGGTGCATCGGCTTCATGGCGCCTCAGGAGAAGATCTTTTGAACCACGAAAGGGCCGATCCATGTGGGTTCCCATTTTCCCGGTGGGTTGGTTCGAGTGGGAGGCTTTCTTTGAGTACAAGGTCACCTTCCACGATGTCTCGGGATTTGACTTTCTTGTCAGAAAGCTCACAGCCATCTGCTTTGATAGGCTCGGACGTGTTCATGGCCTTTAGTCGTCGCTCGTCTAGCGAAGCCAATTCGTCGTGTCGGCCTCGGAGCCATTCGACTTCGTTGATGTCATTTTCCAGCGGCACTCGGAGTGAGGAATTTCTAGCTCGATGGGAAGGGCCCTTCCATCCGTATGTCGGGGCAAATGGGGTTTCTCCCGTGGCATTACGGCGATGTGCGGTAGCCCCAAAGTGCAAGGTGCGGCTTCTCGGGCCAATCTGCGTCCTCGGGTGGTCATTTTCGGATGATCAGATTCGAGGTTTTGTTCTTTGCTTCCACGGCGCCGTTTGTTTGTGGCCGTAGGGAGAAGATTTGTGGCGTGTGATCTTGAATTCGGCCGGCGATGCAGTAATTCCCTTCGAAGTGTGAACCGTTGTACGATATGACCTCATTTGGGATGCCGTATCGAGATGATGTTTTCCTTGAGGAAATGCGCGACCTTCTTGGAGGTGAGTACCTTGTAGGACTTGGCCCGACCCGTTTGGTGAAATGTCGATGGCTACTAAGATGAACTCGTGGCCAGTTCTTTGGCGGAGCGATTTTCCCGATGACGTCAATTCCCCCAGTAGCGAAGGGCCGAGGTGTAGTCATGCGGTAGAGATCGTGGGGCGAGATGATTGAGGTTGGAGAAGCCGTTGGCACTTGTCGCGGCTTCGGACAAAGTGGATGCAATCTGCCTCCATGGAGATCCGGTAGTAGCCCATCACGAGAATGATTTGCATCGGGGCTCTGGCGTTCGTATGTGGGGACCGCAAGCCCCATTGTGGACTTCGTTCATGAACTTGTTTGCTTCTTCTTGGGCGATGCAGCGTAGGAGTGGCCCGTGGTAGCGTTTCTTGTATAGCATGTCCCCGAGGATGACGAAGTGAGAGGCAAGGCGTTTTAGGGCCATGATGCTCTTGGTTTTGACCCCTTCTGTGTGTGGGTCTCCCTTGTTTATGAAGGTGGTTTTCCCGTTCTTGAGGTATTGGAAGATCTGTTTTGTGCTGGGAATGGCGTCGGACTTGCGTCTCTTTGGCTCTTCAGCAATCTTGCAAATCGTTGTGATTAAAACCTTCTCGGCAGCTTGGGCCCGGTTTTTCTCTCGTTTGACCACATGCTTAAATGTTTGCTTGATGCATTTATTTAATTAATGTGTTTGCCTTTTGTATAGAGGAATTGTTATTAACTTGTTTTGATTAGTTAATATCATCATTTGTTAAAGATGCAATGAAAGCATTTTTTAGGAAGGTCGGACCTTTTATTGAAAGCGTGAAGGCGTACATTGTTGATCAAAGATTCACAATCGTCGGGCGTAAAAAAGCCGTCAAAAGACTCAAGATGTGAATAGACAGACAACAAGACTCGAAGCTAGACTATAGGCGACGAGGATTGGACCAGGCTTCATTACTCTCGGATGGGCTGTAGCTCTAGAGGGAGTGGTGCTTTGGTTCGGTTGGCCAATCTTCCCTTGGCATGAGTCCGGAAAGTAGCTTGCATGCGGTTCGATTTCAAACCGGATCGCGGAGGTTTTTGGCTTCTCCCACGATGATGTCCCTCCATTAGTGTTGCCACCGATCCTTGGGGTTTTTGATGATAGAAGTCGGCGAGGGCTACTTCCGGGAGGGCGAAAGCATTCGGCGGTCGGAGTTGATTCTTGCGATGTTGATCACTTTCATAGAATGCTGCCTCTTTATGCAGGATCTTTGCTTGGACGACATTTACAATGTCGATTCGAGCGGACATGCTATATCTCCTTCCACTGATTAAGCCTTGGAGGAGGTTGCGCCACTTTGTTCGTCCGGAGTCGGACACCGGAATGTTGAATTGAACTAAAGGCATGATGGTTGTCCCCGTAAGATCCAGGAGTGTCGGCTAGAGGGTTGTCTTGTGCAGGGGATCGGTGATGAGCCGGTTCTGCAAGAGGGTTTTCGGCGAAGTAAGGGTCTACTCCTCGATCAATCTCCATTAGGGCATCCGTCTCTTGATCCTCTCTCGAAGCATTCTTCACGATCGCATATGTCGAGTTGTCATCGACCCATGAGTTCTTCGATTTCCGGCTCGTCGCGGCTTAGAGCGTGGATGTGAGGATCCACTTCGTAGCCAGGGACGGGGTAGGAGAATCATGCAGGGAAAAGTATTCGGTCATGTCGGGACCTTCTTACAGGTCATAGCTTGGCGGCGAGCACTTGCCATTACCTTTGCTTAGCGGATCACTTCGATCGCTCCATTAGCATTGATGAATTTCACGCATTGGTGAAGAGTAGATGATCTTGCTTTCATCGATGTATCCAAGGTCGTCCCAATAAGCGAGAGAAGGTGGGTTTGATTTCCACGACTTGGAACTCTACAGAGCTCCGGTTGTACGTCGAATTGGATCCTCAGATTGATGACTCCTACGATTGGTCGTGCGGTGGAGTCGTAGGCTCGGATTACCCGAGGTGAAGGCCTTATCGAGAACGGTCGATGCGGAGTCGTTTCGGTGTGCTTAAGCGATGATGTTGGCTGCGGAGCCGTTATCAATCAAGACGTTCGGGAGGAAGAACATCTCTATTTTTATGAGGATGAGGAGGGCTTCGTTGTGCCGATTCTCACATATTGGAAAGTCATCGTCTGTGAAGGCTAAACCGCTTCCCGTGCTACCGTTGGACTCGGTCTCTTACGAACGTTCGATCCATCCATTTGTATGCCTTGGAGGCAAAGATCGTAGGGAGACGGTTGCCCTTAGGCGTTCTTGTCGGAATTCCCGGTCACGAGATCTCTTGACTCTGGTTTCACGCTCCCGGATGCGTAGCGGGACAGCATGCGACGGTTTCGGAAATTGCGAGGGTCCGCTCTCGCTTGGAGTTTCGTCGAAGGCTATTGAAGTTTACCACTGTCGTTCGGGAATGGATTTCCGATGGTATTGGGACCACGAGGGCGTTCCAATTTTCCCTCCTCAATGAGCCTGGACCACACAGCTTGAGTACGAAGCAATTGTCTGGTGGTGTGGCCGGGAGTAGTTGTGGAAGGCGGTGTTTGCTCATATCCATGTTGGGCTTGAGAGTCTTCGGTTGGAAATTCTCGAGTGGTTTGAGAAGATTTCGCTTCACCAAAGCCTCAAATACTTGACCCGGGGCATTTCCGGGTTATCTAAATCTTTGGGCTGTGGGAAGCGAGGGGTTGTTATTCTTTGGGGCTGCTTGATCGCGGTTTACTTGAGCTCCGTTACGAATGTAGTGCTTTATTCATTTGCTTCCTTTCCTTTGGTCGGGCGGGAGTTGAAGTTGCCGGAGTTTGTTCGATAGCGGTAAGATGAGGCGGGGGTTGCTTTGTTGCCTTTTGAAGACTCGAGTCTTTTCAAACTTTGTCCGGCGTTGACCATGGCACGGAGATCCGGGTAGAAATGGTGGCTGATCAAGGTCTCAAAGATGGCTTGAGGCGGGAATGGAAGATGTCCATCTCTTCTTTGGAAAGCGGATCCATTATCTCGCTTAGCTTCCAGTTCCATCTTTTGTAGAACTCGCCCCTTTGGTTCGTCATCCTTTTGTTCGGTAGCTTGCGAGGTCATGGCGGTTTGTTTCCCATTCAAGATTGGCGCGAGTACTTCTCCAGAAGATTTCACTGATCTGATCCCACGTGGAGCGGTTTTACGCACTTCACATTGAGGAACCACCTTAGTCTTTGTGGATTTGAGGGAATGCTGAAAATGATACGCCATACAGTTGAGGGTTGCCCCTTTGGCTCTCATACCCGGGACGTAGGTGTCGATGTGGGTTTTTGGGCATTACATTCGTCAAACTTTTCCATTTAGGCATCCTGAACTTTGGAGGGAGAGGGACCACTTTGTTCGGATCAATGGCGGGGAGGAGTCCTTCCGAGAACTAGCTAGCTTGCCTTGCATGTCTTTCATTTGTTCGATCGGCCAAGCCATGTGAGGATCGGCATCGAGGTGGGTTCTGGTTTTCGGGGACGGAAACCGAAGATGGAGGTGGATTGGGCGATGGGATCGCCATTCGGGAGTCTTAGGGGAGGTAGTTGAGTGTATACCAACCTGGCATACAGGGTGTTGAAGTTGAGGGCGTGATTGCCGGGTCCGTAGGGTTGTGTTTGGGAAGCTGGGAAACGATTCGTTAGCCCCAATTGGCGGACTAGCAGTGGCAAGCTTGAGATGTCGGGATATCCGCTCGGGATGCCTGTCCACAGTAAGAATGGGGACTTTTTTGATTGTGGTTGCGAGGCTCGTATAGAGGCAAAGGATTGAATCACTGGGGATCTTACCGAGATGCATTGGGATCTCGCGGAGCGGCGCGTATGTGTGCTATTGAGTGCGAGCTTGATGTGCGAGCCGGAAGCCGAAGCATCTTGAGGCGGGCATATCGGAGCCGCTTGGCCCGCGCTGAGGAGCTTTGAGCGAGAGGCGCTTTGCGTTCTTTGGGATCTCGTAGCTTGGCGGGAGGCGGGACCCTTGATAACTTTGATAAACCGGGGGAGCCGGTATGTCTTCGTCCTCTATGAGAACAAAGGTTTCGTCGGGTTGGGAAGCTGCAGCTGTTCCTCGAAGACGCAAGGTGTCGACGATCCGAGGCTTCTTTGTTCCTCTTGGCGCTTCTTGATGGTTTCGAAGGCTCGCGGCACCTCCTCCATTGTGCTGGAGGTTCCTTAGTGGCGGGGTTCCGTTTCCCTCACTGTTATCTGTTGATCCCGTCATGGGGGAGTAGCGGACGGTGCGGACCGTTGAACTGGAAGGGCTATCGGACCCTGTGACTTCGATACTGAAAAGGCGGCTTCCAGGTATTCTCAACCACTCTCGGTTCGCTGGAGGGGGTGATGGGCAAGGTTTAGACATGGGAATGGCCTAACGGGATAAAAGGGGGAAAGCTCACGTGGCATGCGGTTTCCGTTTCTCTTATGATTTTTTTTTGTTGTTTTAATTTACTTAAAACGTGTTTTCTCAGAGTCCTAGGTAGGTTGGAAAAGATTGCTCTTCTTTTTCGCAACTATGCTAGATCTGGGTCGAGTGGAGACCATACGTGCGGCTATAAGCCCCTCGTTTTGCACCCGTATTTCGACATCCCGGGGTGGAGCGGCCCCAGGCGAGGGTCCTATAGTGCAAGCGGTTTCCACCGGCCTAAAAGAAAGATCGAACCTAAGGACCGAGCCTGTCATGTTCGTTTTGATGTGTTAGCCATGTGAATAGTGAACCGAGCCGGCCACTAAGTCAAGATCAGGTCAAGAGTTCGGCATGACCTCTCTTTACCTTGCTTGCGCAAGGGATACGTGACGTTAGGCGTTAGGTGGGTCATATCGTCATGGCCGACGTATCAAGGCGTGATGACATGGTGTCATGCGAGCATGGATGTTTATCGGGACGGAACATCGTGCAGGTGTAGCTTCGGAAATCAAAGATCGAGGTCAAGATTTTAGCATGACCTTTCATCGCTTTGCTTGCGCAAGGATCTTGAGTTCCGAGCCTTGACTCGAGAAAAATGGCCGGCATGGTATATGTATCCAGTTTGTATGACACGGGTGAGTAAAAACCAACCGAGTACTGGACAGAGTGTGACTCAAGACTCAAACGTGCGGGGTTGACGCTTGGCTAGGATGGGATGTTTGGAATGATCCCGTGCGCGTCCAAGAGGCCTAGGAAGACCTAACGGGCAACCGAGACCACTCCGGGTTGAGGTTGTAGTGTGCGGTGTATCCGAGGCCGGTGCGCGTAGCGTGCGGTGTAGCAAGGCGGCGGTGTGAGTAGAGTGCGGTGTAACCGAGGCAGCAGTGCGCGTAGTGTGCGGTCTCTAAAATTCTTTTTCTGAGTAAAACAGAAGTTTTTGAAGAATTTTAAATGTATGCACAGATGTATATTGATGCATTTTTTTGTATTTTTATTATTTTATTTTTTTTGTAAAATAAAAACGAAGCACGTGCACACACACACAACAGTTAAAGGAAGGGGTAAAATGAAAGTTTGACCCTCATCATCATTTTAAAAATCTTTTGTTTTGTTTAAAAGTTTTTAAAACAAAATGTCCCCAGCGGAGTCGCCAACTGAAATTACCCGGGATCCGGCTCGCGCGCGGAGCCCCCGGCATCTCGCATTCGTCGCTGTTCGGGAAGTCGCCCGGATCCGAGAGGCAGCGCAATCGCGCCCCGGCATCTGGCTTATTCCGTTTTAGCGTTGCGCGTTGGAGCGGTGTCTCGCCGTTTGTTTTCGCATTTGTAGAGTCGCCACGCCGTTTTTATTAAGCCCAAAACATTGAAAAAGGGCATCAGTTTAAAGATAATTTTAAACTGTTTTTGTGTGATGAGATTTTGAGTTCGGAGGTCAGATGACTCCCCGGGAAGAGAATATTAGAATATTAGAGCTCACCCGAGTAGCCTCGTAAAACGAGTCTTTCGGATACCCCTAATATCCTTTAAATGTTGTGTGTGTGTGTGTGTGCTTTTAAAAATGCATGCTGTATCGGATGTCTACATTGTATGCTATGTATGGAAATGTATTGAAATAGTGTAGGAAGGAAGCCTTACCAATGTTGGTTCGTGTCTCCTGCCTTCCGCCTGAGAATAGTGTTTGAGGTCGGAGTAGCGTTCCGGTATGGATCGGGATTGCTTCGGGAGGGACCGGTTGTCTCGGACGCAGTTTCGGCGTGAGTTGAGGTTGTAGGCTGCGTTCGGGCAGAGGTTCGGCGTGCGTGGGGATCATCGGGATCACTCGGGTAGAGGTTCGGCGTGCGTTGTGATGGCAGGAGTCACTCGGGGCAGTAGTTTCGGCGTGGTTTGGGATCGTCGGTTTGACTCGGAAAGAGCCCGGACACCGTGGAAAGACCGAGCGAGGCCTCGGAGTACCACGAGGGGCCTCGAGTACCTCGAGAGTGCCTCGGGACGGCGCGGGAGCCGTCTCGGGAGCGCTCGGGGAGGCTTCTGAGCACCACGAGGGGGCTCGGAAGGCCTCGAAAGGATCCGAAAGGGCCTGGAATGCCTCGGAAGGACTTAGAGGGAAGCCGTAAGGCCTAGGGAGGAAGAGAGAAGTGGGAGGTGTGTGAAAATGAGGAGGGGGAGCCCTCTATTTATAGTGTCGAGATTATGTGCAAAGAGGTCCGTACGGACCTCCCCGGTAATCCAAGATTTTGGTTTTCCTCGATTTGAGGGAATCGTGATGATGGAGGAATATTTGCAATTATGGTGTCCCGAGCAATAAGGTCCGTACGGACCATCTTGCATGCAAAGAGGTCCGTACGGACCAACTCTGCAGGGAGTAATCATTTTCCCGGATTTGAGGGAATATTGTGGACTTTAAGGAGATTCGGTAATTATGACAACAAAGAGGTCCGTACGGACCAATATTGCTTTCCCAATTTCACGAAAATTCCCGAAAGGTCCTTTTATCCCTTTTTATCCCAGAAAGGCTCCTCCCTTGGTTTGGCTGGGGGTTTAGAGAGGGTTTTGAGTGAGAGGGGTCGTCGAGACTGCGTTCATGAGTCTGCAGTGCTTCCCGTGTGTTTGAAAGGGTGTGATCCAGATTGGGGTACTTACAGGCGCGCCTCACAAAAACGAGTCTTCCAAACATTCAAAATCCTTTGTTGTGTGTGTGTGTGTGTGTGTGTGTGTGTGTGTGTGTGTGTGTGTGTGTGTGTGTGTGTGTGTGTGTGTGTTTTGGCCAAAATAAGTTGAAACTGAGGAAAGTAAAAATTGGGAACTCTTTTTAAGGCTTTAAACTGATCCCATGATTTTTTGGATGATTTTTGGGTTGAGATTTGGAACTCAAAAGATTTTTGGAAGTTGAAAACCATTCCTGCCAGAATGAAAAAGACAGTTGATCCTTGACTTTGAAATGGACTTTAGGGCTTGAAAGCTCCAGAATCTGGGAAAAGTCCGGGAATGAAAGTTGCTTAAAACACCTTAAATAGGGTTTCGACGAAAGAATTTTCCATTTTGGAGAAGATTTGAGGGGTCAAAATCTTCTGGAAATCTCAGATATGAAATCTGGATTTCCAGAAACTGATGAACTAGCCTTTAAAAGAAAATTTGAAAAAAGGAGTTTTACTCACACAAAAAATAAAGTAAAAATATGTCTGGAAAGATCTGGATGTTGGCTACAAAAAGTATTTTGTAGTCAACACCAAATTCCAAGTTTATGTATGTCCAAAAAATAGGAAAATGGACTGATATCTCAGAACAATGCTACTGGACAGCAAGATGTTCTTGAGGGAAAATGTGGTTTTTGGGGGATTTGCATCTATGTTCACCCCATTTTCATCCCTAGACTTGATTCCACTACTTTGTTTTAAGTGGTTATCATATTCAAGTCATCCTTGGGGAATTTTATGGGGTTTAAACATGTCCTTTGCAAAGGGAAAGGGGATATTTTGTAGAAATGAAATTAAAGAGACAAATCAACTAGAGATTTAAAATGTGGACCATTTGAGATGGTCATTCATGAATATGAACTTCAAGATGACCATCTTGGGTCAAAAATTAAGTTAAACTAGACATCAAGTAGATCCAAGTAAGAAGAACAAGATGAACAAGAGGTTAAAAGAGGATTTTAGGGTTTTGAGAAGGAGGGCTTTACCAATGGTGACACCCTATCTTCCTAGGCTTGGAATTTGACTTGAGGAGTATCAATATTTGGTGTTTGGCTTGAGGAGTATCAAGGTTTGGTGTTTGGATTTGTGTTTGGAGTGAGATTGGGAAAGATTCAAGAGAAAATGGTGGCAATCTATGGATTCCCACTGTTTTCTCTCTATATTTCGCCAGAGTTTCGTTGCTGTGATCAAATTGTGTTGTGTAGACTGAGAGAGGAGGGCTCAATTTATAGCCCTCTGGGAGAAGCAAAGAGATCCGCGCGGATGGGTTCGACGCGTGCCTTTGTTCATCCGCCTTACATGTGGCTTTTGGACAGGAAGAATAATCTTTTTAAAATTCAAACTGAAGCTGTTTTTCAACTTACCAATTCGGGTTTTTTCCATTTCTTTTGCTTTTTAGGATTCCTTTCTTGGTTTAACTTTAAATGGCAATGCCCATTTTACCCTTACTTTGTTAGAAAAGTTAGAAATGTTAGGAATGTTAGTAATGTTATAACGCTCAAATTGGAGCACTTACAGTAGCCCCTCGACGACGGTGCTTTCGAAGGAAGCGGGGTCGTCGATAAGAGTAAGGCTCCATATTTGGCAGGATGATCAAGTGATCGAGTGGCTGAACCTATTTAATAGGCTACCTACGTATCCCGAGTGGGAATCAAGCCAGTCGTAGTTCGGGTCTTTGACCCTGGGATGATGGCGTTTTAGGTGCCTCGAACCTTGATGAGTTAACGGTCGTTCTTTGAAGAACTCTGCTTGGGGTAAGAGATGACCATCTTGGTGCAGTGGCTATCCCCTCTGCTGGGGATAGGAATGACCATTTTCGGTCGGATGGCTGAACCTAATGATAGGCTACCTACGTATCCTTAAGAGGAATCTAGCCAGTCGTAGTTCGGGTCTTTGACCCTAAGATTTGACTATTTTTTTTTGGGGAAGTCGCCCTGAGATCTGACTATTTTTGGGAAGTCACCCTATGATCTGACTATTTTTGGGAAGTCACCCTAAGGTTTTGACTGTTTTTGGGAAGTCGCCCTATAGTTCGACTATTTTTGGGAAGTCACCCTAAGGTTTTGACTGTTTTGGGGAAGTCGCCCTAAGATCTGGCTATTTTTGGGAAGTCACCCTATGATCTGACTATTTTTGGGAAGTCGCCCTGAGATCTGGCTATTTTTGGGAAGTCACCCTATGATCTGACTATTTTTGGAAAGTCGCCCTGAGATCTGACTATTTTTGGGAAGTCACCCTATGATCTGACTATTTTTGGGAAGTCACCCTAAGGTTTTGACTGTTTTTGGGAAGTCGCCCTATGGTTCGACTATTTTGGGAAAGTCGCCTAAAAATCGACTATTTTTGGGAAGTCACCCTATGATCGACTATTTTGGGAAGTCACCCTAAGGTTTTGGCTTGACTGTTTTGGGAAGTCGCCTACATGGTTCGACTATTTTGGGGAAGTCGCCTAAAATCGACTATTTTGGGAAGTCACCCTATGATCGACTATTTTTGGGAAGTCGCCCTGAGATCTGACTATTTTTGGGAAGTCACCCTAAGGTTTTGACTGTTTTTGGGAAGTCGCCCTATGGTTCGACTATTTTGGGGAAGTCACCCTATGGTTCGACTATTTTGGGGAAGTCGCCCTAAAATCTGACTATTTTTGGGAAGTCACCCTATGATCTGACTATTTTTGGGAAGTCGCCCTGAGATCTGACTATTTTTGGGAAGTCACCCTAAGGTTTTGACTGTTTTTGGGAAGTCGCCCTATGGTTCGACTATTTTGGGGAAGTCACCCTATGATCTGACTATTTTGGGGAAGTCGCCCTATGGTTTTGGTTTGTCGAATTAGGGGATGATTGCGTTTTATCGCTTTTCCTAGTGTTGTGTGTGATAGCGTTTTAGGTGCCTCAAACCTTAATGATGGAGTCTTAGGTGCCTTGAACCTTGATGATGGCGTCTTAGGTGCCTCGAACCTTGGAGATGGCGTCTTAGGTGCCTCGAACCTTGATTTGAAATGATTTCCCTTTGACGGTTTGGGATGGATGGTCCTTTGGTGGATTTTAGTTCAGGAATATGAACCTAAATGGGGACTTAGTTCAGGAGTATGATTCTAAATCGAGGTTTTTTTCAGGAGTATGAACCTAAATGGGGACTTAGTTCAGGAGTATGAACCTAAATGGGGACCTAGTTCAGGAGTATGATCCTAAGTCGGGGTTTCAGTTCAGGTGTATGAACCTAAATGGGGACTTAGTTCAGGAGTATGATTCTAAATCGAGGTTTTGTTCAGGAGTATGAACCTAAATGGGGACCTAGTTCAGGAGTATGATTCTAAGTCGAGGTTTAGTTCAGGAGTATGAATCTAAATGGGGACTTAGTTCAGGAGTATGATTCTAAGTCGAGGTTTAGTTCAGGAGTATGAATCTAAATGGGGACTTAGTTCAGGAGTATGAACCTAAATGGGGACCTAGTATGATCCTAAGTCGGGGTTCAGTTCAGGAGTATGAACCTAAATGGGGACCTAGTTCAGGAGTATGATCCTAAGTCGGGGTTTCAGTTCAGGAGTATGAACCTAAATGGGGACCTAGTTCGAGGAGTATGATCCTAAGTCGGGGTTGAGGGAGACCTTGAGGGCATTCTCGCAGGGAAGATTAGAGTTTATGCGATTATCGGGAAAAAGGGTGGCCGTGTTGGTCAGCGGTTTGGACCTAGGGTAGCCTACGTATCTGAGTAGAATCAAGCACGTAGTTCGAAACTGTTTGGGGATGGTCTTTGATGGTTTGACGGTATTCGGGAGTCACCCGAGGTTTGACTGTTTTTTGGGAAGTCGCCCTAAGATTTGATGATGATGTTCATTTTAGAAAAGTAGTTGACCAAGATATGCTTTCATACATACCTTACATGCTGCTTACCTGTAGCTGCCGGAAGGACTGAGGCTACGGCTGATGTTGATGAAGAGTTGTTGGGTTGCGGTTTCCGCTGACGATTTGCTGTCTTTGGAGGCATTTTGTCCTGAAGGGGGGAGTTTGGTTGAGTCTGCATCTTGCTGGTGATCGTCAACCTTGTAGAAGTTGTTGAGCTTGTCTTCACATTGGGACTTCTTGCTTTTGAGGACTTGGTGTCTCTGACCGATTTTCATTTGAGAACTTGGCGTCCCTGACCGATTTGTATTTTGAGAACTTGGCGTCCCTGACCGAATTGTATTTGAGAAATTGGCGTCTCTGACGGAATTGTATTTGAGAACTTGGCATCTCTAACCGTATTATATTTGAGAACTTGGCATCCCTGTCCATACCGTATTTGAGAACTTGGCATCTCTGACCGAACTGTATTTGAGAACTTGGCGTCTCTGACCGATTTGTACTTGAGAACTTGGCGTCCCTAACCGAACTGTACTTGAGAACTTGGCGTCCCTGACCGATTTGTATTTGAGAACTTGGCGTCCCTGACCGATTTGCATTTTGAGAACTTGGCATCTCAGACCGATTTGCATTTTGAGAACTTGGCATCTCAGACCGATTTGCATTTTGAGAACTTGGCATCTCAGACCGATTTGCATTTTGAGAACTTGGCATCTCAGACCGATTTGCATTTTGAGAACTAGGCATCTCTGACCGAATTGCATCTGAGAACTTGGCGTCCCTGACCGATCTGTATTTGAGAGCTCGGCGTCTCTGACCGATTTGCATTTGAGAACTTGGCGTCTCTGACCGATTTGTATTTTGAGAACTTGGCATCTCTGACCGAACGGTAGACACTGGAGGTGGTCTTCATTGGGGGCTGTTTTCATCCATTTGTGGACATTGGAGGTCGTCTTTGGTGAAGATCATCCTTACCGAAAAGGGGGATTTGATTTCACGTTTGAATTCCTGCATTCGTTAGTGAAGAGGAAGATGCATATATGACATTCACGACGATAGATGCATGCATAGAGCCAAAAATGATTGTGATGATGCATTTACTTGCTTCCGAAGATGCACTTAGCCTAAGCTTTTGGCAGGGAAATTATGATTTATGATCTTCAATCACTTAGGATTTTTCCTATTGACTCAAATTTTGTGCATGCTACATGAGCCCTTGGGAGATTTTTTGTGGGGATGCATGGTGATGAAAGGGGATGCGTTGGGATGTATGTGTTTGGAGACTGTTTGGGACAGATTTTGAGCAAGTGGGGGAGGTGAGAGCCCTCGATCGCAGTTTAAACAGCGGTTGTTGATGAGGTTTTGTTGACAGTATCACATGGACCTCAATTTTGATGAGATTGGATTCGGATCCCGGGTCTTGGTTGAAATTTTCCCTCTTATTCTTGGTCATCGAAGGCGTGCGACGAGGCTCAGGGCACGTCGATATGAGCGAAGCTTCTTTCATTTGGGTGAGTCAGTGACTTTGGCCGAAACCTTGTTCGGAGAATGATTTGATGGAATTACTAATGCCGGAGAAACCACGATCTTGAACTCCGATGCTACGGGGAAGGCTATAGTGTACCAAGTTACGAAGCCAAGCGAAATTCTTTCTTGATAAAATTCGGGTCCAAAAGACCATCTTGACAAAGCCCCCGGATCCTGAGTAGGCAAAGTCCAGATTTTGAAGAAGCGACTTGGCGAGTCTATCTCGTAGTGAAGAACCCAATGTGGACCCAAAGATGACTATAGAAGCCCCAGCTTGAAGAGCCGATAAGAACACAGGAGAACCACTTAGCAAGCCCCGGCGTGAAGAAATTCAGGGCAGTCTTGCGTAGACAGAGTCGTCATGTGACCGAGGAGGCACCCATCTTTTCGGATCTTAGTCAACCGGCCCATTGGACAAGACTCGGAAATGTATACATGCAGGGGCACGTCATTTGAAAAGTGGGAATGAATCCCGATTTTGTGTATACACACTCGCTTTAGGTTTGACTCTTTTGAGAGAGTATAAGAATCACAAGGTGTGGAAAAGTGTATGGAAGCCCCTGCTGACAGAAAGACAGTGTTTGGCTCTATTTTCCTATGATTTAGAAAAGAAGACTTGTCGAGACATTTGAAAACTTGTCTTATTCATGATGATCACAAGGCTGTTTAAAACCCTTTGTTAATGTTCGGGTTATTCAATCCCTAAATCTGATATGAACAAATATTTTGATTAATCACAAGGAGAAAACCCACTGACATCGAGAATCAAGCTCGGAAGGGCGGAAAGTGTATAGGGACGATCCTTGATGAGACCGGATTTTCTGAGATTTGTTTGTGATTTCGACCGGACCAATTATGGTTGCCTACGTTCCCTCCATTATGAAGAGCTCAGGTCGCCGTAGTTCGGGCTTATCCCGAATGAAAAGAGAACGAATGTTGAAGTTCGAGGATCTGAGGACCTTTGGGGATTTTGAAGATTTGGAGGATTGAATAACATATCCCCTTAGAGTGTCCATGAAAGACACGGATGTGAAGCCCCAGTGGGACATCCACGGCAAGTGTTTGCGGAGTAGAAATGAATTATGCTCACATGAATCAAATTCGAATTTGCACAATCTTTGATTGGTAATTTTGAGTCAAAATGGATTAGATTCCAATTTAAGCAAGCAATGAAGCGTTAATTTGATTTAGATCTTAAAGATATTATGATAAAATTGCTATCCGATAGGAATTGCAGTTGGGTTTCCGGGCTTCGATCGGCCATCGGGTAATTTTGGAAGTTATGACCTCTTAAAGTGAGAGGTCGGCTGGGCCTTTTGCTGACTGAACCTCCAAAAATGAGAGGTTGGCTTGTAGGGATGTGTTTGGAAAATCTATGGCGGGGAAGATTGATTGCCTCTAAGAATGAGAGGTCAAATTTTGACTTTGGCCAAAGGCGAGGGTAATGGTAATGGGAATATCCTTTAAAGACGAGAGGATGGCTCGGGATTGATTTAAGGTAATCGTGAGAGGAATATCCAAGCTATTGACAACTTTTCGCGAACTTGCGAGAATTCAGGCTCATTTTGATCATCGGAGAGCTTCTTGAGAAGTCGGGGATTTTTTGCTGAATTGTGAGGATCGACAGTCCTTCTTTTTTTTTTTTTTGAAGTTCTTGCTTGAACTATTTCTTTCTTTTTTGTTTTTTTTTTTTTTTTTTTTTGTTTGTTTTTTTTTTTTTTTGTTTTTTTTTTTTTGTTTGGAAGGCCTCCTGAGGAGTTGAGGATTGTCTTTGTCCTTCCTTCATGGCTTGAGATATTTTGCGCATCGCCGACTCTCGAAGCTAACTTCTTGGGCTCGCTTGGACTTTCTCTCAGTAAGGAGCAAAAATGATGGCTAAACCGGGTTTCAAAACACGCCGATCTTGAAATGAAAGGGTATTGTCTAGTGAGGGTGAGGTAATGGCTTTCCTATGGGTGAAAGGCTTCAACCGCAATCCCTACCGGATGACCTAAATGAGATTAAGTCTTCATTGTTTGCTTAAGCTTTAAATGAGAAAAGATCCATGCAAATTCATCGAGCAACGAGGGGATGATGATGAAAGGGATGTGAGCATATGAGATGCAAGATGGGGAGTTGGTAAGCCCCAATTTGGGAAGGATATCAATTGATTTTCTCACTCCGATTAATTTAAATATTAATCATTTCAAAGAATTAGTGGTTGAGCAGCACAAGTGATCATTTTGGATAAAACCATTTCAATTAAGTGTAACGTGGGTGCGCAAGTGATGTCTCGAGTCTAGCAAGAAGAGAAAAAAGACTTATATTAAAAGTTAGGCATTTAACCACTATGTCCAAAATGGACTACAACGACAAATGTCCAGGAAGGACTTAGGTGAAAGAAAAGTACTAGACCCTACGAAGGTTGAATCAAAAGACTATTTTAAAGATAGGTAGCCCCCAGTCTAGCCGCTCTTTCTTTGTTGAACCATGCATCTATTCTTCGACTATTTGGAGACGGGAGCTATTGCAGATCTTTCCATCAGGATTTCCTTGGCAATCTCTTTCTTAATCCAAACACTTTCATCGCCTGCGATGGCTGATTCACCGACCTCACAAGGGGGCGAGTCAAATTCCATTATGCCCACAAGTCTTGGATCACCAAACTCGACCATGTTGACATTCGGGTTGTTGTTTCTAGGGAATGGGTTACTGATAGTATTGGGCCCTTCAGGCACTTCTAACCTCCCTTGCTCAATCAACCCTTGGATTGTCTTTTTCAAGGGACCCAATCATCTGTCAGGTGCCCGTGGTACTGATGAAAGGCACAATGCTTGGAGGTATCCAAAGGAGCATTGGGGTTTCTAGGCTGATAATTTTCCAAAGGCCGGAGCAAACCTTCTTTTACCAATCCTCTAAAGATATCACTTAAAGGCATCCCAAGGTTTCTCAAGTCTTGGAGAGGGATCTGGATGCATCAAGGCTTCTTGGGAACAAAGGAAGTGGCATTGTTACTGATCTGTCCCGCGTAGCCGATCGCCTCTTTGCCTTTAGCGAAAGCGAGAGTAGTGTTGGAGGGAGGAGCCCGATATACGTAGGCGAGTGCGGCGGTCGGCTGCGATTGTAAGCCTTTTCAAACTTAGCCCGGAATTAACCATTGCACGCAAGTCGGCGTAGGGAAGTGGGCGAGGAAGCTCTCAAATGCGGCTTCAAGCATGACCGAAAGATGTCTAACGCTCCTCGTCGGAGGGAGGAATGGCCATTTCACCGAGCTTTAAGTTCCACCTCTTATAGAAATCCCCAATATTCTCATTAGGGCGCTGCATCGTTGTTTGCAGGTCAACTCTGTTTGTCTCCCATTCCAAGTTGGATTTATACTTATACGTGAAATGCGGTAATCTTTGTGTCTGTTCCCAAGTAGCCCTAGCTTCTACAATCGGAAAAACCATTTCAAAGCCCACGACTTCAAAGAGAGACTAAAGTAATCGGCCAACTGCTGGTTTGTGCATCCCTTAGCCTTCATTGCCAAAGTATAGGTGTCCAAGTGAGTTTTAGGGCATGCACTCCCGTCAAACAATTCCAGAGTGGGCATCACAAACTTGTGAGGCAGGGGGACAATCGAGTCGGGATCTGTAGGCCGAAGAGCAGTGTTCTTTTTGGCGGTCAATTCAGCAATCTGTGCTTTCATTTCCTTGTGTTGCTCCATAAACCATGCCAATTGGGGATTCAAAGGTGGAGCGGGAATTCCTGAGCCGATATTCGAGCTAGGAAGAGGACTAGCTGTTGGTGGTGCATTGGTGGAAGGAATACCATATCCCGGAGCATAGGTGAAAACCTGTCCTTGGCCCAAATTACCCTGGGGAGTGTAGGTAGGAGCTGGGGAAAAAGGATAGAACCCAGCAACTTGCTGTTGGCTTCCAATCGGGAGAGAAGATGGAGGCAGATCTGAGGTAGCCAGATGGCTTGGATTTCCGGAGTGAGGCCCATAAGTAGGCTTAAGTGCGGGCTGCTGTCCCTGGTTGTTGAATTGCATGGCTGGTTGTGGCGAGGATGCATAACCGAGAGGATACTGTGGTCCTGGTGATTCTGATGAAACCGGGATGGAGGTTTGGTAACCCATCGAACCCTAAGTGATAAATGGATTTGTGAAAGCTGTGTGAGGAGCAACTGAACCGCACTATTCTCGAGGAGGGGCTCTGACGGCCCGAACCGGAATGTGGCGACATTCCAACGTGGTTGTGAAGGTCCGGATTGATCGGTTCCAGCTGCGGTGGGATTCCAATCGATGTGGCATTAGAGGTATCCCCAACCGTGAGAGGGACATTCCGTGCGGACTTTGCCCCCACCGAGGCATTGCGGCGCGTTCCATCGAGTGCCGCAGGGATCCAGTGGTCTGACCCAGAGATCGAGGAGCATGGGCTCTGGTGGTAGTACCGTGGGAGGCCGGTGGTGGCATTCTGGAGTAGTCGGGGCAACCAAGATTGGGATTGGGATCCTCCACTTCTTCCACGGTGAAAGTGCCATCGGGGTTGAGGCTGGCGGCCAGACCATGGCTCTTAATAGCCTCCATAAGGCTATTCAGCTGTGCTTCTTGTCGCACTCTCATCTGTTCGGCTAACTGATTCCATTCTTTGTTGTTTGAGGAGTCCGGGAGGCGGAGTGACGTTTTCCCCATCGTTACCAGTGATGCGAGACATTCAAACCCGGAGTTGGAACAAACGGTGAAGCTGACGATGCGCTTGACTCTTCCCAACTGATCAAACGGTGACCCGGTGCCCGAAACCAAGCTTTGTGCGGAGCTGCGGGGGAAAGACACGAGGGTTCAGATGGTGGGATTTGAAGGAGGGTAGGTGTTGGGGCTCAAGGCTCATGCAACATGCAATTATTTGTTCTTGTTTACTTAAAACATGCTTTATTAACCTAATCGGTTGGAAAAGATTGCTCTTCTTTTTCGCAAACTACTCGATTCTGGATCGGTGGGCCCCGTCACTACGTCTATAAGCCCCTCGTATTCCACCTGTATTTCGACCTCCCGGGGTGGACGGCCCGGGCGAGGTCCTATAGGGCATGCGGGTCCCACCGACCGAAAGAAAAACGATCCTAAAAGTCTGGCGGGTAATCGAGTCTTAACAAGCATTCGATGTAAATTACGGACAAAGCCGACGTCGAAAGTCAAGATCATGTCCGAGGGCTCGACGAAAAGTCGGCATGATTTGGACTGATAAGCGTCCACAATTGATCTTGACTTGTCGTCAGTTAAGCCGTAATTGGGCATGGAATAATCATTAATCCTTGATGACTCGGTGTCAAATCTTTGGGAGTCGGTGTATAATTTGTGCCGATCGAGCCGAAGTCAAGGCGCCGGTCAATATCTTGGTCAAAGTCTGCGGCGGAAAACCGGCGTGACTTCGACTGATTAGGGACCCGAAAGATATTGAGTCGGTATGCCGACAAAGGCTTGAAAGGAAAGGTCTATACACGAGACGGGGCATGACACAGACCAAACTAAAAACCAACCGGGTCTCGGACAAGGTGTGTCACGGACAAGTGCATGGTCGACACGAGGCTCCATGGGATGTTTGGGTAGTCATGTGCTCGTCCGAGAGGCGTAATAAGACCAAACGGACCGCGACAAGGATTTCCCCGGGTTAAGGACATAGTGTGCAGTGTACGGTCAACGTGCGCGTAGTGTGCTGCGATCTATCTTCTTTTTCTGAGTAAAATAGAAATTTTTATGTGTCTTAAAAGACATGATGCATGATTTTTTTTTTTGAAAATTTTCTTTTTTTTTTTTGAAAAATCCTTTTTTTTTTGAAAATTTTTTTTTTTTTTTGAAAATTCTATGAACACATAAGCACATAAGCACAAAAATTCCAACAATTAGGGACATGATTTCCGACAGTCAAAATTTTGACTTTTCCGAGGCGGCCAAAACAAACACAAAAATGTGCAAAAATCAACACACACAAAACAAAGGATTTTCAAATGTTGAGATGGAAGTTTGACCGTCAAAAGTTTTTCTTTTTTTTTTGTTTTTGAAAAGATAAAACTTGTTTTTCCCCAGCGGAGTCGCCACTGTGATGTACCCGATTTTTTTTTGTGATCAAACGGAGTCGCCACGCCATTTTTATTTTGAGGACCAAAACTTTGAAAAAAGCCCGAGATCAGAGATTTAGGTTCGGAGGTCATGTTACGCGTCGGGAAGGACGTTAGTGTGCACCCGGCGCGCCTCGCAAAAACGAGTCTTCCAAACATTCAAAATCCTTTGTTGTGTGTGTGTGTGTGTGTGTGTGTGTGTGTGTGTTTTGGCCAAAATAAGTTGAAACTGAGGAAAGTAAAAATTGGGAACTCTTTTTAAGGCTTTAAACTGATCCCATGATTTTTTGGATGATTTTTGGGTTGAGATTTGGAACTCAAAAGATTTTTGGAAGTTGAAAACCATTCCTGCCAGAATGAAAAAGACAGTTGATCCTTGACTTTGAAATGGACTTTAGGGCTTGAAAGCTCCAGAATCTGGGAAAAGTCCGGGAATGAAAGTTGCTTAAAACACCTTAAATAGGGTTTCGACGAAAGAATTTTCCATTTTGGAGAAGATTTGAGGGGTCAAAATCTTCTGGAAATCTCAGATATGAAATCTGGATTTCCAGAAACTGATGAACTAGCCTTTAAAAGAAAATTTGAAAAAAGGAGTTTTACTCACACAAAAAATAAAGTAAAAATATGTCTGGAAAGATCTGGATGTTGGCTACAAAAAGTATTTTGTAGTCAACACCAAATTCCAAGTTTCTGTATGTCCAAAAAATAGGAAAATGGACTGAGATCTCAGAACAATGCTACTGGACAGCAAGATGTTCTTGAGGGAAAATGTGGTTTTTGGGGGATTTGCATCTATGTTCACCCCATTTTCATCCCTAGACTTGATTCCACTACTTTGTTTTAAGTGGTTATCATATTCAAGTCATCCTTGGGGAATTTTATGGGGTTTAAACATGTCCTTTGCAAAGGGAAAGGGGATATTTTGTAGAAATGAAATTAAAGAGACAAATCAACTAGAGATTTAAAATGTGGACCATTTGAGATGGTCATTCATGAAGATGAACTTCAAGATGACCATCTTGGGTCAAAAATTAAGTTAAACTAGACATCAAGTAGATCCAAGTAAGAAGAACAAGATGAACAAGAGGTTAAAAGAGGATTTTAGGGTTTTGAGAAGGAGGGCTTTACCAATGGTGACACCCTATCTTCCTAGGCTTGGAATTTGACTTGAGGAGTATCAAGATTTGGTGTTTGGCTTGAGGAGTATCAAGGTTTGGTGTTTGGATTTGTGTTTGGAGTGAGATTGGGAAAGATTCAAGAGAAAATGGTGGCAATCTATGGATTCCCACTGTTTTCTCTCTATATTTCGCCAGAGTTTCGTTGCTGTGATCAAATTGTGTTGTGTAGACTGAGAGAGGAGGGCTCAATTTATAGCCCTCTGGGAGAAGCAAAGAGATCCGCGCGGATGGGTTCGACGCGTGCACTGTTCATCTGCTACAGTGCTGGCTTTTGGACAGGAAGAATAATCTTTTTAAAATTCAAACTGAAGTTGTTTTTCAACTTACCAATTCGGGTTTTTTCCATTTCTTTTGCTTTTTAGGATTCCTTTCTTGGTTTAACTTTAAATGGCAATGCCCATTTTACCCTTACTTTGTTAGAAAAGTTATAAATGTTAGGAATGTTAGTAATGTTATAACTTTCGTTAATTTTCTAACGAAAATACTAACAAGCTCAAATTGGAGCACTTACAGGTACATAGTTACAGAAAGAGGTATCGAAGCCGATCCCAGGAAAATCAAGGCCATCATCGACATGAAGCCGCCTCAAACCCTGACAGAAGTGAAGAGCTTCATGGGAAGACTTCAGTACATCAGTCGCTTCATCAACCAGTTGACATCTCTCTGCGAGCCCATGTTCAAACTGATGAAAAAGAATGCCGACATCAAATGGGACTCTGAGTGCCAAACAGCTTTCGAGAAAATCAAGACCTACTTGGTTAATCCCCCAATTCTGTGCCCGCCATATGAAGACAAGCCACTACTCCTGTATCTGTTGGTAACAGACACGTCAATCGGAGCAATGCTGGCACAAGAGCAGAAAGATTCCAAGGTTGAGCATGCAATCTACTTCGTAAGCCGGAAGCTTCAAGGAAGTGAACTCGGCTACTCGGCATCGTAGAAAACTTGTACTGCCTTGTATGGGTAGTCGGGAAAGCGAAACACTACATGCGGTCGCATTCAGTGCTCCTGGTCTCCAAAGTGGACCCCGTCCGATATCTCTTTGACAAGCCATCTCTGTCGATGCGACTAGCCAAGTGGTCATTCTTCCTGGCTGAGTTCGACATCAAGTACATGGTCAGAAAATCAACAAAGGGCAGAGTAATGGCGAGATCGGCTTGCCGACTTCCCGAGCGGTGAACCTAAGGGTCCCGATCCGCAATTTCCGGACGACGGAATCTTTTCACTTGACAGCGCAAACCGCCGGCAACTCTTCTTCGATGGGGCAGCCAACAAGAAGGGGAATGGTATTGGAATGCTCCTTGTCGATCCCAAGGACGAGCATACTCCCATAGCCATCAAGTGAATTTCGAAGCAACCAACAATGCGGCAGAATACGAAGCCTTTGTGCGGCGGGTTTGGAAGCCGCCCTCGAGCGCAACATCTCGTAGCTGGATGTATATGGAGACTTAGCATTGATCATCAATCAAGTATCCAACAAATGGAAGACGGTAGATTCTGGCCTTGAAGTACCACGCGTACATGGGGAACTCATTGCTCGGTTCAAGGACATCTCTTTTCACTATTTGCCAAGAGGCAGGGAACCGCTTCGCACGCCCGGCAACCTCGCCTCTCTTGTCAAAATTCTCGATGGGAAACAGTAAAACCCCTCGAGAATAGGCGAGACGGGAAACACCCGCCTATTCACGCGAGATCGAAAAAAGAAAAAGAAACGATCGACGAACCCGGTACAATCAGATTTACTAAGCATTCTCCAAAGCGGAGAAGCTTCCTTCACAAATGAAGATGGAAAATACAAAGAAGGGATCAAAGCCAAAAACATGATGGCATTAAAACGCCCGGCATCCCATTTCGTCATTCAGGGGTATGTTATACAAGAAGCGCCACCAAGGGCCACTCCTTCGGTGTGTAAACAAAGAAAAAGCCCGGCGAGCTAATGAACGAAGTTCACAACGGAACTCGCGGTCCGCACATGAACGCCCGAGCATTGACGAATCATTCTCCGTATGGGATACTATTGGATATCAATGGAAACATCGCATCCGATTCGTCCGAAGGCTGCGACAAATGTCAACGGTTCTCCAACCTCAATCACATCCCTCCTCATGAACTCTATTGCATGACTACGCCTATGGCCTTTCGCCACATAGGGAATCGATGTCATCGGCAAGATCACTCCTCCAGGAGCAATGGTCACGAGTTCGCTTTAGTCGCGATCGACTACTTCACCAAATGGGTAAAAGCCATATCGTACAAGGTACTGAATTCTAAGAAGGTGGCCGAGTTCATCCGAGAGAACATCATGTGCCGATACGGAGTGCCCAACGAGATCATCTCCGATAATGGGACCCACTTTGAAGGAGATTGTGACCAACCTGCGACCGAATTCGTAGTCACACGTCACAGTCTTCTCCTTACGGACCACAAACCAATGGTACGGTAGAGAGGCACCAACAAGACTCTCGCCATGATAATCGGAAAGATGACCACTGCAGGTCGGGACCGCCCGAAAAGCTACATCTAGCCCTCAGGGATACCGAACATCAGTCAGAACCGCCACAGGGGAGACTCCGTTCGCACTTACCTACGGAATGGAAGCGATGTTACCCGTGGAATTGGAAATTCCATCCCTCCGAGTCTTCTTGGAAAACGGGATCAATGAAGTCGAATGGCTACAGAGCCGTCACGACGAACTTGCTCTACTCGACGGGCGCAGATTGAAAGCCATGGAACACACTCGAGCCTACCGGAGCGTAATGGCACGAGCATTCGACAAGAAAGTCAAGATCCGAGACATCGAGAAGGCGACTTGGTGCTAAAGGAAAAGCCTCCTACGCGAGACCAATCCTCGAAAAGTGGGAGCCTACCGGATAGGACCGTTCGTGGTACAAAGAATCTTCTCAGGAGGAGCCGCATGAAGCTAAGCGAGACTTGGACGGAAACCCTTTCGTTAATCCCGTGAACGGAAGCAAGCTCCGCAGATACTTCGTTTGAGGAAGAGCACGAGTCAACTCTCCTTCCCCATACACCGTCCCTCGCAAATTAAAAGTGCTAAAAGAGTAATACCCAACCGGATACATTCCCGCTAATGATCCGTAAAAAACAAGTCGCCTTCTTTTGTCTTTGTTTTCTCAAATTAACCTAAAAGTGTCGAACTACGGTGACCTGAGCCCCTTAGTCCAACTGTAAAAGGGGAACGTAGGCAGCCATCATTGGTTCGGTCTAAAAAACAAAAAAATACAATAAGCATCAATTGCTTGTGTTTCGAAAAACTCTTTTCATTTAACCTACAAATTCATAACGGTTAAAACATTCTTTGATGAGTTCAAGCACGGTCAACTCTTGACTCGCTGTACGCTAGCAAAACTACAATAAAACATTAATCAATTAATGTGTCCGCAATGACAATGGGTGGATACTGACAAGAAGGTCAACCTAGTTTCCCGTACTAGGTCATTCATCCTTCTTCCCCTTCCCTTTTCCCCGGCGAGTGTTCTTCACCTTCGCAGAAATATTCCGGTAGGCCTTCTACCCGGCTCGGGACTCTTCCCGACGCCTCCGTCAAGCCTCGTGGCCGTCAACGCAGCCCTTCTTCTAGCGCTGTCTCGAGCCACCTCGCTTCGAGCCATCATTGCAGTGCTTTGATTGGCCTCCCGATCAGCACTTGCCACATAATCAGCCATGGCATCACCCGTACGATTCCCAGGGTTAGCCCTTGCTTCTGTCCTCCTCAAGGTCGAGCCGTCCGGGTGATCGGCACCCAACAGCTCACTCCGTCTCCACAAGATAACCATCTCGTGTCTCCCCTATACACTCTTCGTACCCCGGTATCGGATCTTGCGTCGACAGACAGGTGCCCTCTCTCCGGTGAAAGAGAACCCTGGCGGGGAAAGGACGCGTATTGCCACCACGGTGATCGCAATAGCGTCGAAGGATCTTCCATCCGCAGGATCCCACCTCAAAGGTAGCAGCATAACTCATATCGTCAGTGGCACCTGCTCCAGCCCGTACTACCGCAGAACCAATGATGGAATATAGAAAGACGTCTGAGACAGCCCCGCACTCGACAATCAACAGATCCTCCCGAGCGGTCCTACAAGTCTCAGAACTTCCAATGGGGAACCCACCATCGCAAGTGATGCGTGCAAAGTCCGGCCATCCAGAGCTCCACTCGGCTGATCGCCCCTATCACCAGAGGACGCCGCAAGAAAGACCAAGCGTCACAAGACATTGGCACCTCGTGCATCATCTCGCAGCCTCTCCCTCAACCACATGGTCGCATAGCGGGACTCCTCCCCACATGTATCGGCTACCGGCCACCATCCGGCCTATGCCTGTGAACGTCTCACCCAAGACCAATGGCACGATGTCTCCCCCACTCCGATCTTGCCTCACCAGTCCAAGACATCGTGATGGCACACACCCGCAGACGTGAATGTGAACAGAGTAGCAATCGCGCACGTAGAAAACGCATCCCACGAAAAGACGCTCCTCGCCTCGGCAAATCTTTCTGGCAATCCCGAAATGTCAACGTAATCGGAATCCTCAGACGCATCCCGTATGCTTCTCCAAATGAGATACCCAACAAAGACACTAGCTTCTCAACAAAGGCCATGCCACCAAGATACGGAAGAACTAGCTATTCCGTCTCGGGTCCTCCCGTAATGGCCCGGAAATCTTCAAACGTAGGAGTGATTTCGTTGTACGAAAAGTTGTACACATTCCTCCGTATGTCCCAACCGAGACGCGGCTCTCAAAAGATCCCAATCTCGGCATGAGCTCCTTCAAAGCCCAAACAGATTTAATCCCGTAATGACCTTCGAAAACCTTTTGTTTCTGCCTCGTGTGGTTCCGTACCCACGACTGAAAGTTGTCCAAATATCGCTCTTGCATCCGAGACGATAACTTGGGAAAGGGAGCCATGTCAGAAAATGGAAGGAACCTTGGAAGCTTGAGAGAATTCAACCAGATGAACAAAAAACTATGCCCAGCTTTCTTAAACAATTGCAAAGCCGAAACCGCAATTTAAAGAATCTGAAATTCATTCCAAGTCCGGCCGGACTTCTCTCGCAGCTGACTTGGTCAACTCTGCAGCCACCGCCCCTAAATTGAAAACATTTCCAAGCCACTCCTCGTTCACCTTTGAGAAATCTCGCGTGCCGCCCATGGTTTCATGCAACAAATATCGCATCCCTTCCGCCCGGCTCGTGCAACAGTGCAAATAATTAATAATTAGTGCATACATGCTTAATTTTTGACCCGTTCAATTTTTAATGCATTTCTCATTTTATTTATTTTTGATTAACCTACTTCCTTATTTGCCAAAAATAATAGAAGGTGATCACAGAATAAATATGCGAAGTACAGGTTCCGCCCCACGGGCGCCTTTTTTGCAAATACAGTTCAAGTCAAATTTGTTCCTGACAAATACATGCATTTTGTCTAAACAAAGCAGTAAAGAAAGAAAGCAGTAAGAGGGGACTACTCGAGTCCCGCTCGTCATCCGTACACTCGACGCACCGCTCCGCCGCCGCCGGATCCGTCGCAAACAGAACTTCGCCGAACTCCTCCCAAAGGGAATAGGCGAAGGGCCTCCGCGAGTACGCGAACTCGAGGACTCCTCTCTCGCGCCCGAGTGCGCAAGAAGGAGCTCCAAATCTAGGCGTTCCGCCCGCGAACTGGCCGAACCCCTGTGTAAAGTCCTCCCCACCGGCTGTGGGAGCAGGCGAATCTCTCGGCCTAGACGGCCCCCGATCACGGACGTCCACGCTCCTCCGGGAACTGCACCGCATGAACTCCACGAGCCTCCTAGCGTAGGCGGACCACCCGTCCACCAGCCTCATGGCGTCATTGTACGTACGGCCGGATACTGCGAACCAGAAAGTCATCGAAAGCAAGCGGAAGTACAGATGCAACATGTTCGTAATGCTACTATCAAATGCGTAAAATCAAAAAGGTGCTCACCGAAGCATTGGGGTCCGCCCGTATCGTGGTCTCGGCTCGCCAGGAGCGGGATCACAAGTCGCCTACGCGAACCGTCCAGCCCTCGTACGCTAGCTTAGCTCGCGGGACCGGAAAATCTCGAGGACCTCCAAGGACCTCGCCTCTCTATGCCGTACTGCGGGCTCCTCAGCATCCTCAAGAAAACATCATAGGCGGCCCCCGCTATGATGTACTCGGTAGTACACGCCCGTATGTACCCTCCACTCATCAATCGGCATCTCTCGGGGTGCCGCATGTACAAAGGAGGATCCACCAGCACCAAAGGAAGGGACCCCGCCTATGCCGACGAGTCACCCTCTCCCCGATACATGGCGTCACAAATGAAGTCCTACCAGAGCTTCCGCCTCCGTGTAGTCTCGCCGGCACCCGCACCGCGACATGATCGAACCTACTCCACCAGTGTCAGCCGGATCCTCTCGTAGAACTCCCGGTTCAAGGCCGTAGATATCTCCTCGTACGACACTCGAGTGCCAACTCTCGAAGAGACCGCCCTCTTCGCCTTTTTCTCGCCAAACCGGATGGCAGGGGAACGAGGGACGGTACGGCTCCTTGATGTCCCAAGCCTGGACTTAACACCTCATAGCACCGGACACCTGCCAAGAGAATGGAAAGTTATGTCGCCTACAAAGCGTATACATACGAGTACATAAAAGAGGCGAGGAAGAGAAAAAGTACGTGAACTTACATCCAAGACAAAGGTGAAGCGCCTAAAGGAGTGCTCCTCTCCCCGCGAGAACCCGTCCAAGGAATGGTAGAGCTCGGCCACCCAGCCTCTCCCCCACGCAAACCCCTCACGGCATCCAAGTCTACCACGACCCGAGCAAAGGGAAGTGACAAGACGTGTCGAAGTCGGGAATAAAGTCAGCAGACAGCCGCAAACCAAAGGAACCTTGAGCTGCACGCTCCGCGGTCATCCTCCAGATGCAGCCAGATAAGCGGCAACACCCGCCTCCGCATGCCTCTCCATCGGCCTGTACCGAATGCCTAAGCCCCCGGCATCGGTAATATCAAAACCCAGCAGCCTGCATAACCGCTCCGGGTGTAACCATCAACCCACACCGCCGTGTTGCCATAAGTCGGCAACCCAGTGATAGCGGCAAAATCCGTGGGAGTCACCGTCGCTCCCCATCTCGAAATGGAAAGTGTGGGTCGTATCCCACCAAGCACTCGCTCGCCGCAACATACATGGACTCGCCTCGGCTTATCACCGTCGCAGCCTACAAGATCGATAAAACCCAAACCAACCCGAGTCAAGCACCGCCGCCGCCGCGACTCCTCTCTCCCTCTCGAGCCACGTCCGGATAATGTCCCACAATGCTTGCACCGCCTCAAAGGCACCCCGACTCTTCTGGTTATGTGTATTAACCGTCCCTGTCCCCTGCAGACAAACAGCACATAAGCAACGTCAACAGAAATGCACCAACGCATGTCAAAAGGATGCAATGCAGATACGGTTCTCATTCATTTCATACGTATATTCTCATTCATTTCGAAAACTCCGTCGAATCCGGAACTTTCAAAACATTTCGAAAACTCCGTCGAATCCGGAACTTTCAAAACATTTCGAAAACTCCGTCGAATCCGGAACTTTCAAAACATTTTGAAAACTCCGTCGAACCCGGAACTTTCAAAATCATTTCGAAAACTCCGTCGAATCCGGAACTTTCAAAACATTTCGAAAACTCCGTCGAATCCGAAACTTTCAAAACATTTCGAAAACTCCGTCGAATCCGGAACTTTCAAAACATTTCGAAAACTCCGTCGAATCCGAAACTTTCAAAACATTTCGAAAACTCCGTCGAATCCGGAACTTTCAAAATCATTTCGAAAACTCCGTCGAATCCGGAACTTTCAAATTCTTTCGAATTTTTTCGAAAATTTCGCTCCGTCCCGAATTAAAGCTACTTTAATTTTGGAAAATGCATCTAGACATGGAATTTTGCAATCAAAATTTTTATGTCATCTACCCATAGTGTCAATTGAACTACATCCTAGTCAATTTCGACAACAATTCATGGCAAAGTCAAAAGCCCCAATTCGGGCACCAAAATCCCTAAGTTCATCCCTAACAAATTTCTAACATTTAAAGAATGCACATTCTTAAAATTAATGGAATTTGTAAGAAGCTTACTTGTCTTTCGATCCCATCCTTGGAGTTGTGTCTATCCCTCGCCGGATAAAACTCCGCCGGATTCAATGGGTGAACATTGGTTCGAATGGTCCGAACCAACCGTGTTCTTTCGTCATCGGTCCTTCCGTGGCGAGCCATTGGTCCTCCTTCACCCTCCATAGCAAATTTCCTTCACAAATTCGAGCAAACCTTGCAATTTGGTTGAATTTTTCTCTCTTTTTCTCTCCTTCCCGTCGGAAATAATGGAAGAAATGGGGTGGTTTGCGTCGGACTTGGAGCTGATTTGAATCTGGTCAAATTCAGTCCAAGTCCGGCCGGACTCCTGCTGCAATTTAAAAAGATTCCTTCCATTTTAGTCCCTCATTTTTTGGCAGTTCCAATTTTACTCCTTTTGGCCCCCAAAAGTGTAAAATTTATTCCCAGTTAGTTTTCACTAACGCCCGTCTCCAGACGTTAAATTCCCAGTTAGTTTTCACTAACGCCCGTCTCCAGACGTTAAATTCCCAGTTAGTTTTCACTAACGCAAGTCTCCAGACGTTAAATTTAATCCCCAATTGACATTTGACATTCAAACGCTCAATCATGTCTCCGGACATTTCAGTTACATTTCCGTCTCCAGACGTTAAATTCAATCCCAGTTGACGTTTGACATTCAAACGCTCAATCATGTCTCCGGACATTTCAGTTACATTCTCATCTCCTGATGTTAAATTCAGTTCAGTTAACGTTTGACATTCAAACGCTCAATCATGTCTCCGGACATTTCAGTTACATTTCCGTCTCCAGACGTTAAATTCAATTCCCAGATGACGTTTGACATTCAAACGCTCAATCATGTCTCCGGACATTCCAGTTACTATCCCGTCTCCTGACGTTAAAATTTAATAATGGTCTTCACCATTAAATCCTTAATCGCGACCTTTCACGGTCCGATTTCAAAGTCTCAATCGCGACCTTTCACGGTCCGATTTCAATCCTCAATCGCGACCTTTCACGGTCCGATTTCAATCCTTAATCGCGACCTTTCACGGTCCGATTCCAATCCTTAATCGTGACCCTCACGGTCCGATTTCAAATCTCAAATCGCGACCTTCGCGGTCCAATCCTTAATCGTGACCCTCACGGTCCGATTTCAAATCTCAAATCGCGACCTTCGCGGTCCAATCCTTAATCGCGACCTTTCACGGTCCGATTTCAATCCTCAATCGCGACCTTTCACGGTCCGATTCCAATCCTTAATCGCGACCTTTCACGGTCCGATTCCAATCCTCAATCGCGACCTTTCACGGTCCGATTTCAATTCTCAATCGCGACCTTTCACGGTCCGATTCCAATTCTCAATCCCGACCTTCGCGGTCCGATCTCAAGTAGTCGATCCTGACCTTCGCGGTCCGATCTCAAGTCTCAATCGCGACCTTTCACGGTCCGATTCCAAAGTCTCAATCGCGACCTTTCACGGTCCGATTCCAAACAGTCAATCCCGACCTTCGCGGTCCGACCTCCACTCTCCTATCGAGACCCTCGCCGTTCACCTCACCGGCAGCCGCAATAAGCCCGAACCCCAAGGCACGAACGCCTTGCAACAATCCCTCTTCGGCCATCCTCGTAAGCCCGAACACCTTTTTACTTCAGTAAGTAAACATTCATCTCCCTGGCCGCCAGTCGTAAGCCCGATCGTTCCACCTCAGCGGCAGCTGCAATAAGCCCGCACAACAATCCCTCTTCGGCCATCAAGGTAAGCCCGAACGCTCATCCCCAGCAGGATAAAACCGACAACATCAATAAGCCCAGCACCCAAGGCACGAACGCCCTCGTCAACATCGCAACTCCGGTTTGAGGCGCCACACGCCCTCGAAGGTGTGTGCCTCCCAACAGTCTCCATTCAGGTACAGGTACCGCGCGAATGGTCTCATCCAGGTTTAGACGCCTCCTAACAGTCTCGCTCAGGTCAAGGTCCCCATGCGCGGCCCTTGCCCCCCCCTTTCGAACTACGATCGGCTTGATTCCCGCTCGGGATACGTAGGAATCCTTTTCGCTAAGGGTCCAAATGACCGCCCAGGTCTCTTTCAAAGTAAGGCATCCCGATTTGGATCCTTATCTTTTTCAACGACCCCACCTCCTTCGGAGGAGACGTCGCTGAGGGGCTAACTGTAAGTACCCAAATCCGGATCATCCAAATCCGTCAGAAAGTTAACCGAAATCCGTTAACTGGCCCGCTCCAGGTTAACCGGAACTCGTTAAACTCCCCGTTGCTGTGCCAACGAGACGTCCGGGGCGCCCGTGCATCCCGACGTCGAACCGTACTTAACACGTGTCATTACACGTAAAAGCACGGCTTTCCCTGAAAAACGCATTTTCCGGCACTTTCCGGGGGCGTTTCGGACATTTCTCGGACTGTTATTTTAAAAAATGGACAAAACCGGGACCGGGGGACAAAATCCCACATGGCTGGTGACTCAGAGGGGCACGTGGCAGCCATGCCACCTCCCTCTAGTCACCCTTCAATCAAATTCAAAGGGAAAAGACCAAAATACCCCTGATTTGCAAGCCTAGTCCTGGGACTCCCTCGCACTTTTCCTGAAATTGCCAGCAAGTCCCCCAGATTTTCCAAAATACCCAAAAACCCCCTGGATTCAGTCCAAGTCCGTCCGGACTCCTACTGCAATTTTCACCTATAAATAGAAGTTGCTATCAAAGCCAAAAAGAGAACAAAATTGACACCCAAAATCACTCTCCTCCACGGCCCAACTGATTTTCACCCCTTCCGAGCTTCCGTTCTGTCTCGATTCGCGTGAAACCTTCATATTTCGATCAAATACGCACCCTACTACTTCGAAACAACCTTTCAAATCACTTTACGTGTCCCGTACACACCTCCCGAGCCAAAGGAGTCGACCCTAGCCATAGGTATAACTCCCTCTCTCTAAATCTCTCGTTCCGTCTCGGTTTACGCGCCAGTCGCTATAACCGTTTCGAACGTCGTTATCGAAATGTAGACGCCTCCGTCTAACGGGGTCCGATACGTTTTAGCCCCTCGATCCTCTTCTCTTTCCGTAAGAGAAGTAATCACGGGTTAAAACGGCGTTCCGACCCCGTTCCGTTTACTTTTATTGTCATTTATCAATTTCGGATCGATCGATCCGTTGATCGTCCTTTAATTTCTGTCATTTACAATTCCGAGCCGTTTGGCCTCGTTGATCGTCATTTACGAATCCGGATCGTTCGATTCCATTGATACCGCATTCTAAATACTGTCATTTACAAAGTCCGACCCGTTTGGATCGTGATAGTATTTACTTTTCAAAGTCCGAGTCGCAACCCGATTCGTTGATCGCATATCATTTAAAACGCATTTTTCCCGTAAAAATCGTTAACAATGTAATGCTCGGTTCAAAACCCGAGTTCGTCCGTCGAACTCTCTTTCAAAATGCGCAAAATGACGTTCGGCCTCCGAATGCTCATCTTCAAACTAAAAGCCGCCATTTGACACTTAAAATCATTTAATACGCATTTTTCCCGTAAAAATCGTTAACAATGACTCGCACGGTTCAAAATCGACGTTTGCCACGCAAACGCTCATTTCCGTCTCAAAACCGACGTTTGCCACGCAAACGCTCATTTCAAACTCAAAATCGACGTTTGCCACGCAAACGCTCATTTCAAACTCAAAACCGACGTTTGCCACGCAAACGCTCATTTCAAACTCAAAACCGACGTTTGTCATTCAGACGCTCGTCTTTTCAAACAAAGTCACCTAATCAAACGTTTGTCATTCAAACCAAGATTAAGCTTGTCATTCAAGCCCCCATTTCAAAAGACACACACACATACACACGATTTCGAGAAAGGTAGAAAGACTCGTCATGCGAGGCGTTTCGGGCAATCTCGTAATACTCTACCCGAAACGTAACGTGACCTCCGAACCTAACAATCTCTGGTACTAAAAGCTTTTTACTCGTTTTTGCTGCCAATAAAAATGATCCCCTTTTTCAAAGCCTTTTCCTAAGTTTTTGCTACCAATAAAAACGACACCTTTTCACAATAGCCGTTTCTCAACGTTTGGGCTCAAAATACAAAAACCGCGTGGCGACTCCTCATTTTGTTCCTTCCCATGAAGCGAGGTCTCAGACACCAACCCCCCGCGAAAGACAACCGCGTTTCGCGCCCCCCGCGCGAAATCCCGGGTAATTTCAGTTCCATACTATAACATGAGTGCGTTGGGCTACTTATGGTATATGATACCTCTACGGGGTTGTCTATATGTGGTTAGAGGTTTTGATAGTGCATAAAATATATGTTGCACTGCATTATGAGATTGAACATGGTTATGTAGGACTTATGTGACATATATTGTGCATAAGTGTTTACATACTTTATAGTTGATTGTGTACAAAGTGTTTAAATACTTGTTGCACTGTTTCTTGGGTTGAGCATGAGTAATTAATACCATGTCATTACATTGTTGTTATTCAATAGTGTTGAAATACATGTGCACTATTGTGATTGATTTAACATGAGTTATAGTTTCATGTTATGTATATTGATGTCCCATAGGGTGGACTTATGTTCAAGTATCTATTATGTGCTTGACTATGATGGTATCAGCTGAACATTTTGGGGGTATATGGGATCTTAACACTTATGAGAAGATATTTCATAAAGGGTTTAGATTGCCTTATACCTGTGACCTCTCTCCCGTCTCGTGGCCACTGCCCTGGGGTGCGCAGCCTTCTATGGATATGTGCAGCCATGCCATATGAATGCCGATAACTTATATGGATCTCTGAGGTCGTATAAGACGTGAATAAGCACTAGCATTTCACGAGAGCGGAGTAACCCTCCCACCGTTGTACTACATATGATTCAGATGGGAATGGTAAGGGAAAGGTAACGTAAAGTGTTTACTGTTTTCCCAATATGATATAGCAACTTGATTGTATGTTGCATTGAATGTGACTTATTGGTCAAATGGAAAAGGTAACATAATGTGTTTACTGTTTTTCCCAATGTGGTTATTGAGCAACCAGTTTGGTACTGCATATTATATGAGCAACTTGTGTATGTGTTGCCTATTGCAGGACTTACTGGTCAGATGGAAAAGGTAGGGAAAGGTAACGTAAAGTGTTTACTGTTTTTCCCAATGTGATATTGCACAACCTGTTATGTGTTGCATATTGTATGGCATATTATTGCATACATAATAGCTTGCTGAGATTTTATCTCACCCCTTCTCCCTTTACTGTTTTAGATTCAGCTGAGACAGGCGGACTATACCGGTAAGGCCGGGAAGGAGTTTGGATCGTATTTTGGTTGTCAGGGTATGTTTGTATTTATGTGGGAGTTGGGAGTAGTTGTGGTTATTTGATACTGGAAAACTGTTATAAAACATTTTCAGTATGTAATGTTGTTCTTAATCTTAGGTTTGGGTTGTTTTAAAGGTTGGCTTGTGTAAGCCATGGCAGTTGTAGTATTTGTAAATTATTCAAAGTTATACCGTAGAAGCAGGTTCAAATTTCACCTCTATGTAGGGAGGTTATTTTGAAATGGTTTTTAAAATAGGGTGTTATACTTTTCTAGTGGATTTAAAAGAAAAGTTTTTTTGGAAATGGTATATTTTGGGACCCTCCATCTTGGGACACGATTTATAGGTCCGGGAGTTGGGAGGCGCCCACAATGTTAGTCTTCGCTTCCATGTTTCGTGCATTGGCTCTCTTTTCTGCACTTCGATTGTCTTCTTCAATGCGAAGATGAACTAACAAGTCTTCCATTGACATCTCTTTGCGCTTGTGCTTGAGATAGTTTTTGAAATCTCTCCATGAAGGAGGCAACTTCTCAATCATACATGCAATTTGGAAGGACTCACTCAATTGCATCCCTTCGGCTTCAAGGTTATGCAATAGGACTTGCATCTCTTCGACCTGATTCATTACAGTTTTAGAATCATTCATTTTAAAATCCAAAAACTTTGCAACAAAGAACTTCTTTGTTCCAGCATCTTCAGTTTTGTATTTCTTGTCGAGAGAATCCCAAAGTCCTTTTGCAGTTTGAATGGAGTAATACACATTATATAATGTGTTGACTATTCCATTCAAATGTAGTTCCGGCATAGATAATCAGCATGTTTCCATGCATCAATATCCATTTGTGTAGCCTTGTCTACTACACCTTCAGTCGCTATGGGACATTCTTCACGTAAGAACTTTACTAGTCCAAGCGTTGTGAGATAGAACAACATTTTCTGTTGCCAACGTTTGAAATCAGCCCCATTGAACTTCTCTGGTTTCTTTTACTGTGAGGCCGGTGGCATCATGAGTTGATTAGCACTTGAAGTACTCCCTATTGCATTAGTATTCGTTGCAATAGTCTCACTACTAACGGAGTCATTTTCATTAGCCATTTTCTGTTACGAAAACAGAAAATCCAATAAGAAAAAGATGAAGTAGAGAAGATAAAAATCAAAACAAATACCTGAAATATTGTCTTAAGATTGTTGTATGTATATGTTTTAGATAAATCTTCAATACGTAAATCACACGAAGGAGATTAAAGCGAGGTATGTCGAAGCAAATCTCCTTAAGACAATATTTCGCCTCCGTAATTATGCAAACGGATCGATGGCGAATGTCTCCCAAGATACAACGCTTTTTATCAAGAGTTAGTGTACACTTTAACTAACCTTGACGGGCGAACCAAAAATCAGACTTGCTCTCAGTCTTCGAACTTTGAAGAAGGACTGATGAACGAACTCTTTGAACGAATCAAGAACACTTTGAATGAGGGAGAGAGAGAATTGGATTCTTGTGTTTGATTTGATAACAACTTGGTTGAATTACTTGATGACTGAATGAAGGAATAGGGGTCTATATATATATAGGGTAGATTAAGCCAGATCAGTTGTGACTGTTTCACAAAAGTCACAACCCTTCAAGCTAGCACCTGTTCAGACATTAATCTGAACGGACAGCAACTGCTCGGCCGAGCACCATTGGTGCCTCGCCCGAGCACATTAGTGTCTCGCCCGAGCAGAGGCCAACAGAGGATGCTTGTTTCTGGACAGTCATGCTCGGCCAAGGCTTATGCCTTGCTCGGCCGAGCAGTTCAAAAAATTTGAATTGTCGTGTCTTTTCGATTTTAGACCTTTTGACTTTTCAATTCACACTAATATTCACCCTATATTCCAACATTAAGAATGTCCAGTACTTGGGGATCTGACCTCTCGCGCCTTTCGTAGTCCTTTTACTTGCAGAAAATGATCATTACACCATTCTCCTCGATACTGGTTTGCTTTCCATTGTTGGAAAACGTTGAGGTTAAATGGTCCGACTCGGGCACAAAGAATTTTTCCCTTGCAGCATCGCTTTCCTCTGCCCTATCTTTTGGGCTAAAAAAGACTGATGGCACAGAAAACATGGATACGATTGTTAGAACTTCGTTCTAGCATTCCAGTTGTTGACCGATCAAGAGCACTTTCGCAAGAGGTGGGTCCAGTGGGAACTCAACCATTTTCCATCCAAGGTCAGCCAAGTTTCCCACATTGTTAAGTGCACCCAAAACCCATAATTGGTACATGGAGTTAAGAATGTTATCTTGAGGGGGTGGGTCCATGAAGTCAAAGTCCAACAAGTTGTCAATCTTCAGAGACTTGAGCAACAAAACCACATTACCAAGATTGGTCCTCTGGATTTCTGGTACAGAACTGGGAAGCATTTCGTTTTGGTACGCACTCTCTGTATATAATCGATAGCAAGTTCTGGGGCCAGTTTTACCTGCCGGCCCTGCCCCCTGGTCAGCTACAGCACGGCTGACAGGAAACACTTGCAGCACATCCATACCCATTCGCGGGTTGTATACCTTCATTTTACTGTAACCTGTGTCAATGACATAATAAATCCCATCAACTGCAAAAATGACTCAGCAATGTTGGTGGCGACAATGCACTTGCGGAGGCCCCTCTTCAGCTTTCTGGAATATTTTCGCTAGCAAATCTGCTAACAGCTGGGAGTATATAGGGAGAATCAAAAGCTTAAAGACAGACTGCCTTGTTGAAGAAACAAGCTGTTCCCTGCGTTCCGAAAGGGCATAACAGGTTGCTTCGATCTCATCTTAACGAGTCATGAAGATAAGTATACATAATCTTCACATGGTCTTTTACTATATAAAGTTTGCACGGGAAAGGTTCTTCCGGGAATGTGACATATAGGGACACTTCCAAAGAAATCTGAGAATTTCTGTGCATTTAAAGTGGCAGACGTGACAATCAGCTTGAAATCAAGGCGCTGCGCTACTACCATCTTTAGGATCCTAAGGAGGACAACTGTGCTTAATGATCTTTCATGGGCTTCCTCCATTACAATCACACGATATTTGTCGAGATTAGAATCTTTCAGTGTCTCACGAAGAAGCACACCATCAGTCATGTACTTTATAACAGTGTTTGGCCCGGTCACATCCTCAAAACGAATAGCATAGCCCACTTTGTCACCAAGATCAGTTTCCATCTCTTCACTGACTCTTTTGGCAACACTCATTGCTGCTACACGCCTTGGCTGGGTGCAACCGACAATACCATTGGTTGTGTAGCCATCTTCATGTAAATACTGAGTCATTTGTGTCGTCTTTCCAAAACCAGTTTCTCCCACTACAACAATCACCTGATTCTCACGAATTACCTGCAAAAGTTCATCTCATACAGAAAATATGGGCGGATAATGCCGTTCCTGTGATAATGATTTGGCAAAGTCGCTTACAGCTTCTTCCCCTTTCTTTAAATGCTGCGCAAATTTGGCCTCTCCTTTAAAATCAACCTCACCATCATCACCTACTACCGCAGTATCATAATCAATCTGTTCCGCGGTCTTCTACATACCAAGGATATCACCAAGTTTTGAGCCAGCGAGTCCCCAAAAACGTTGTCGTGATTTGTTCATACTCTGTTTCTCATGAATTTTTCTAACCAAGTTGGAACCTCTACGTGATATTATAGCCATGTCTGATGTTGGATCTTTTATTGGCATAATTGGTTCAGCTTGTTTCGTGAAAACAATCCTACCGTCCAAGAACGGAGGCTTCATATCATGAACAAGAAGAATAACCTTTTTTTCTTCCTCGTCGACAAAATCTGTTTGTGTTGGGACCGCGACCATCCCCACCACTCCACATTAGTATGATATTGTCCGCTGCCACTCGTACGGATTAAGCTTCCGGTCAACTCCCAAAAGGCCTCATACTAATGGAGTGGGTGGACACCTTTATATATTAGACAATTCTTCTTTCAATTGTCGATGTGGGACTTGGGTTGATACCCCAACAATCCTCCCCTCAAACCAAGGACCACCTCTAGCGAATCTTGTACCGCCGCTATTCACCACCTGCGAGACACGCCGCCTAATTTATCACCAATATTAGGAAGACTTTCGACACAAGGCACACACAGTGCTCCATTCGCGAGGTCACACCACCAGAGGAAATCCCACATATCTTCCACACACGGTCCACTGCGTCACGCCCATCTACTAACCACGGCTCTGATACCAGTTGTTAGGATCGCTCACCCATACAAGAAATCCGCAACAAGAGAAATCAAACAACACACACACGAAATAAAGACAAAACACACAATATTTCGTGGTTCGGCTAAAAGCCTATTCCACCCAAAATATAATTTCTAAATATTTCTTGATATTACAAGAATGGAGACACCCTCTCTCTCAACACTCTTGAATATCCTCACCAATCGCATACAAGCGTACAATTTTTCTCTCTAAATTGTAAACCTATGCTAACTTTCTCTCCAATTCTATATAAAACCTAACTAGTGAAGCCTATTTATATAGGGGAGGCACACCCACTTTTCCCCTTTCCTAACCGATATGGGATTACTATTCCTTCTCCTAACCAATATGGGATAAGTAATATTTTCCTACTCATAATAGGATTTAGGCAATATTGGTCAAATTCCTAACAGTTTGCACCTCAGTGCCTCGAACAGCTCCAGATCTAAGCAGTTGTCGATCTTCCCATTGAGCATTATCTGCAGAGAGCTGCGAAAACTTCTTGCTCCGAGCACGTGACATATGGGTACCATCTTTACGAATTAGCCTTTTCGTCAACTCTGCTTCTTTCTTTTTAAAGAGGCATCATCACCAAGATAAAATGATGCGGTATCAGCATCAAACAAGGTATTGCCTTCTTCTCTGTCATACCACGCACGGTCATAATTGTATTCCATATGCATCCGCATGCTTTCCTGATTGCTATCTTTGGCAAAATAACTCTTCCCATCTTCTTTATTTTCTGGATGTTCTGCATTTTCTGTAGGAGAAGAGAGCCCCTGCGACCTGCAGCCATATCTAAGTGAAGATCCAGTTGCCCTGATTGGAACTGGAGAAGGAAATGCGCTGTCCCATGATGAAGCGGCACGGCCTGTAGACTGAGGTGGTGTTTGATAGCAACAAGCACTTAATGCTTGTTGTTGAATGGTTTTTTTGTGTGCAACTACTTCAAACTAATGGTAAACTCTTGACTTGATTGACAATCATTCCATATTTCTCTTACCCAACAAGCATCAATATTCTCACTTGTCTAATAAGAGCCGCTAAGCATGAAGATTGACAATGACTTGTTTACAAAGACTCAAATTTTCTAAGATTGTCATTTATCAACAAGCATTAAGTAAGTGCTTGTTGATGCTTATTGTTATCAAACACCACCTGAGTATTGCCCCCCAACCATGGTGAAACCAGTCGTGCATCAGGAGAAGCTCCAACATACAATGGTTGATGGTGCACGAGCGACTTGACGAATCTTCCCATTCCCATCTTCCGTCATCCCAGTCTAATCTGCGAGGTGTCCTCTTAGAACCTTCATCTCTCCTGGAGCCTTCATATTCATATCTGTTTCTTTTACTTCCATATCCTCTTGAATCGCTTCTGTGTCTACTATGCCTGTCTGTGTCATTAGAACCATGATATCGGCCACTCCGAGAGCTTATAGTAGATTTGAATAAAGCCTCATAACGAGTCTGACCATCTGAACTACTCCTGCTAACCCCTCCTTCTGTGATGCTACTATCTGCATCTGAATCATTCCAAAACAACAAATTTAAGAGAGTAAATCATATTGCTTTTATAGAATAAAAGTAAATTCACAAAAAAAAACCCATATTATTTACTTAATCTTTTGGCCCCTTAAATATTTAATATTTTTTCTAATTATTTTCAATTCATAAAATTCTGAACTGTTTATGTTTTTAAGGGAATGAGAAACGAGTAGTGAATTGAAGTTTAGAGGAGGGAGAGAGTACAAATCATAATGTTAATCTCAACACTATTTTCAATAAACAATAATACCACCATCTCCTCACAAGCACCACAAATCAAACAAATACTAGCTGGGCAGATTAACATAAAAATTAAACCGGGACAAATTAAAATGTTTCATTAACATTCAACCACCAAGATTTTCATTCAAACTAAAAATTAATAACCTAAAGCCATATGACAATGGCGGCAGCAGCAGCAGCAGAAAATTAGGTGAAATTCAAATAACCATATTCCCAAAAAAAAAAAAATCATAGTATATAAACATGAACGTTAAAATAATTACCCAGATTCGTATGAAAACAAATTGGGAATCAAGCTTTGTCGAGAACAATCATTTTGGTGGGTGTAGTATAACTTTAATGACTTAAAAATAAGAGTCAAAAACAACTTGATTGATGTAGCATAAAAGCTAGATAAATATCCTAGCCACTTTTTATCCATTTTTTTAACAGTATATAGCCTTCAACTACTGGAAAGTACTCTTCTAATTATTACTCCCCACATTTTGATTATTCGTAGTTTGATTCATATCAAACAATGCCCTAATCATCATCAGTTCCTCAACTCTCGTAACCAGCTTTGTCTTCAACTCTTTCATCGACGACACATATTGCTCAAGTTCATCCAATGGTAACCCATCATCCCCCCACTATAACTCCCCATTATTCACCAATTTCGACTGATCAATAACATCCTTCTTCTTTTTCTCTTCCTCCAACTCTTTTGATAACTTCGCGTAAGTTGGTTAGACTCACTAATAGGGTTATGGGGGTATGCAAATTGAGCGCCTTGCTTGTACCCCAAGGTTCCGGTACTAGCTAAGTACCGATCCACAACATGATCAGGGCTCGGGTGACCAAATGAATAAACACGACCACTCCTGGAGCTGACCATGATGACTATTTCTGCGCCGGTCAACACACAAAGCTCGCTGGCCTTTTTGAAAAGGCCGCCACGGCGTTTGGAGAAAGTGACTTCACGGCGGTTTGTCTCCTCTATTTTCTTGATCTCTATCTTTTTACGACATTGGGTAGTCTTCTTCTTCGTCACCATGTTTGTATCCATTGTAACTAATTCAGAGAGAGAGGAACTTAATTGTTCTGTTCTACATGTATGTGTCTGATAAAAGAATCAAATAGAGAGAGAGAACTTACGATTTGTAAAAGGATTTACTGGGTTGTTATAAGGTTAAATGGTAAGAAGGGAAAGTTGTATTAACTCTCATTATTACATCGATTTTCTTAGATTTAGTTGCCAAATAATTACATTGATTTTCTTAGATTTAGTTGCCAAAAAAGTGGTGATTTTAAGACTTTCCTTCAAAAAAAAAAAAAAAAATTTGCAAAAGAGTCCCAGTCCTATTCCTATATAGCAATACAAACCGATAGTAAAAAGGAAAGGATCAAAGAATGAGAGTTGCTATTCTAACACGTAATATTTTTAAATACACACAAAATACCCTATCCTCCCTCACTTCCGAAACCTAACCTAAACCTAATCTAACCTATCGCTTCCACTCCAACCTAAGAATTTTCCTAGGGCCCTAGTTTATAATTTTTTTTAAGTTTGAACCATAATTTATCATTTGTTAATAGTATTTTAGTGATTATATTACATTAAACATTAATAAAAATAGGTAAATGTTATTATATTGAAATATTAAAACAACAAGGCGGATGTCGATAGTAGACGTCGCCCAGCCAACTAATTCGCGCGTAAGCTTAGGCGGTAATTTTTTAACTGAACGCATTTTTTTGGCAAATTAGAAATAGAGAAAAATACACCCTAGTCCCTCAATAATTCTTAATCTACCTCATAAGGAAGCCTATTTCCTAATTTACCTCCTAATCTTAAAAAATATTTTATCCTACGATTTAATCCCTCCCCACCCACCTTGTCGCAAACACACACACTCTCTCTCTCACACACACACACACTTTCTTTCACCACCCCTCCCCTCCCCAACTTTCGGCGACCATCCCCCCAACTCATGCGACCGTCCCCCTTCCTCCGGCCACCAATACCTCCGGCTATACTTCTCACCTCCGCAACATCGGCAATTGTCTCCCCCTACCCCGACGACCATATCCCCCCCACTTCCCCCGCAGAAACATGGTCGCCTCCCCTATTCCCTCCGGCCATTACACTGACGTTCTCATCACACCGGCGATATCCATTTCCGATGAAGATCATATATGCAAAAACCCTAGCCCAATCTTCTCAGATCTGCGCCCGGTGCCGTATTCAACCGTGTCGTTACCATCGTCCGGTAACCGCACCTCATCTCCAATCTATAAAGCGATGCAGTCTCTCCTTCCCAAGACGATGGCTCCATTCTGCAACAACTCAGGCTGAATCACCTCTGCCTCCTTCATACCGCCCAGATCTGGCTCGAAACATCCGGATCTGCGTGATGTAACTATGAAGAACATGGTTTTGACAAACCCATCACCGTCGAGACCAATGTCCTCTTCACCGGCGACAACTGTGAGCCTCTGTCCCGCACCGTCGAGACGACTAGGCTTTTGAATCAGCCAACAAGGTTTTACTTTTTTATTTTTATTTTTATTTTTGTTTCTGCAAGAGTTTATGTGTACCTTATTTGTGGACTTACATATTAAATGTGGATGCAGAAGTATGACGAGCTTGGGGGTCATATAGATGACCTTGAAGAAAGGCTTGAGCATGTGCTTCATGTTCACAAGTATGTCAAAAGCCATCCGTCTTCTGGAAAGTGCTTGAATTAGCTTCTCTTCGTTTAGTTTATAGTGGTCTAGTACTGGAATACCGAGTACATCCTAGAAATAAATAGCATTTATTTTGTGATGAAAAAGTATATTAAAAGTACATATTTATTTTGATATTTATTTTGGGAAGGAGATAGTATTACTTTCGTTGTTGTATTTATTTTGATATTTATTTTGGGATGGAGGTAGTACTACTTTCATTGTTGATAATATAAAATAAAAAATGAAAAAGTTCTTACTTGTTTGGTCGCCGAAGTAGGTGGCCGTCGGAGTTGATAGTGTTTTTAGTATTAGTTTAGTTGACAACTGAGAACTTACTGATAAGTTAAGTTCTCAGTTGTTTGACGCCGGAGAGGTCGCCGAAGTTGGTGATCGTCGGAGTTGATCGTGCTCTTAGTAGTTTAGTTGACAACTGTGAACTTACTGATAAGTTCTCAGTTGTTTAGTCGTCGGAGTTGGTGATTGCTAGAGTTGATCGTGTTCTTAGTAGTTTAGTTGACAACTGAGAATTTACTGATAAGTTAAGTTCTCAGTTATTTGGTTGTCGGAGAGGTCACCGGAGTTGGTGATCATCGAAGTTTATCGTGTTCTTGGTAGTTTAGTTGACAACTGAGAACTTACTGATAAGTTCTCAGTTGTTTGGTTGCCGGAGTTGGTGATCGTTGGAGTTGATCGTGTTCTTAGTAGTTTGGTTTACAACTGATAACTTACTGATAAGTTAAGTTCTCAGTTGTTTGGTCGCCGGAGTTGTGGTCACTGGAATTGGTGGTCCCCGGAGTTGATCGTGTTCTTTGTATGACAACTGAGAACTTACTGATAAGTTAAGTTCTCAGTTGTTTGGTCGCCGGAGAGGTCGCCGGCGTAAAAAAAAAAAAAATGAGTCGCCGGAGTTGATGGTTGCCGAAAGTATTGACTAGAGAAGATGAGGAGGAGGTGACCTAAGGTGATGGTGGTTGGAGAGAAATCAAATTGATAAAGAGGGTGAACTTAGTAAAATGATAGGAGGGTAAACTTAATAAAATGATGGGAGGGTGTATTTGTTAAGTTAGAAATTATATGGTTAAGCAAAATACAACTTATCCTTATCCTAGGAGGTAGTATTGTTTTGTTAGAGGGATTATATGGTAAATGACTCTTTGAAATAATGGCGAAAAGACCAATTTTTTTTAACACCCCTTTTAATTAGTGAGGTTTGTATACTTTACCTTTGGTCCTTATCTTCTGCTTTAGGTTGGGAATGAGGATATATTCCTGGATCTTGTTACCTGTGTTTATGTATTTGTCCTGTTGGATTATGTTCTTATCCTCCTAATAGATGGATATGGCCAGTGGGGAAACATGAACTTGGTAAAAATGGATCAATTTATAAATATAATGAAAATTTTATTTTGAATTAAGGAGGTCAAATTTGTACAAAAATTACATTTTTGGCCTACATTTAAAATATATTTACAAAAAATACACTAGTAAATTTTTATTTTATTTTTATTTATAATACGGTTCGGCCAACCCCCTTCCATTCTACCCACTGGGTATGACTGATATTATAAGAAAGAAAAAGTAAAGAATGTTTTTTATTAATTTAAATATATCAAAAAAAAAAAAAAGTAATAGCAATTGAGAAGCTGTTGATGACACATCTATTTAGTCATTGTTTATTGCTTACAAAGTAGGTTTATAATGTACATCTTCTATACTCCCTCCGTCCCATCCAAGTGTGCACCATTGACTAAGGCACACCGATTAAGAAATATTATTAAGATAATGAAAATGTGTGATAGAAAATGAAGAAAGGGAATAAGTGGAGTAAATAGTAGGTTGGTTGAATAAATTGTGTGGTGGAGAATGAGTGGAGTTAATGAGTGGGTGGGGTAGGGAGAATATAAAATATTAAAGGACATATCATTTATGGTACTTCACATTGGGCTGAGACGGACCAAAAGAAAAATAAGTGTACATTGGGCTGGGACTGAGGGAGGAGTATCTATTAAAGAAATAGGGCCATATTGGTGAGGTGACAAAGAGCAGGCGAATGTAGACGTGGGAAAATTGTGGGAGGAACACAGAGAAGAAATAGGATATGAATATATTGTGAAAAAATCAGTATTAGCCAGGGATAGATGGCAAAGGGTAGAGTCAGGGGCGGAGCCAGGAATTTTTCGTGGGGGGGGCAAGATTATACGGGGGTTCGGGGGCAGCGTCCCCGAAAAATTTTTTTCGGGTCGGACAAGTAAAAAATGGGTCGGATCCATGAAAAACAAATAAATAAGAAAAAATGTCATAATATTTCATACACAAAATCATGTTCAAATTAGTTCATCAGAACGGGAAATAACCGAAAAAAAAAACTTACAATTTAAATAGCACTAGTGGCACTAGTGATTTTCGGCAAAAGATTTTTACGAGTAGCCATATCTTGAAAACGCTTCAAGATTCGTTCATTAGAAATATCTATGAACAGAGCTTTCTCAATGTACACCAACAAACAATCGTTCAAATATTTATCTCCCATCCTATTTCGCAGCTCTGACTTGCAATACTTCATCCCAGAAAACACTCTCTCAACAGTTGCAGTCGCCACAGGTAAGAGTAAGACCAATACAATCAAGCGATAGACTAATGGAAACATTTTCTCTTTCATAGTTTCAACCATCTTCTTTGATAGACTGCTCAAGTCTTCAATATCGGAGAATCGTTCATCAAGTCTTACAGAAAGAAGAAAATTTTCAAGTTCATCATGAATTATTAGAAGATCCGTCTCTGAGAAGTCTAGTGGATATAGTTTGGCAAGACGAATAAGTTTCTCGACATTGAAGCTAGAGAAATTATTTCTCGGATTGAGGCATGCCATATACTCAAGCAATTGTGTACTAGACTCGGAAAAACGATCCCCCATCTCTTGTATAATAGAGTCCACAACCTAATTGACGTAAAACAAGAATAATTTTAGATAACGTGTTAATTATACTAAAGTTAATAGAAAAAAATGTGTGATAGTTAAGTTACCTCACAAAAGATTTCAACACGATAATGATGGTAGTTAGTAATATTCGTCCCATCTCTTTTGACGCGAATCCGTCTTGGGACAATGTCATCCATCTTAACAACATCAATTTCATTAGCCTCACAAAAAGAATTCACTACTTGGCATAAACTATCCCATCCGGATTCTCGAAATGTTTGCAATCTTTCTTTCACAATCTCTACCCCATTAAGTGCGTTGAGAATATCTTGATCTTTTGCTTGCAAGGCTAAAGACAATGGGTGAATGAAGCCTAATAAACGTTTCATCAACATCATAATAAACACAAACTCATAACTTTCCATCCTTTGTATCAAACCCGAAACTAGCCCACGTGTTGTTGCATCAACTCCATCATTAAATATATTTTCAAGGACTTTAATCACCGATGGCCACATAGCTTCAAGACGAAGTATAGTAATATAATGAGATCCCCATCGAGTGTCACCCTGTCTACGCAAAGAGGTTTCTTGATTTTGACCACTTCCTGAATTGATATCTCCCTTCTCCAACCTTTCAACAAGTCTATCATGTTCAGTTTGTCTAAGTTTATCTGCTCTTTTACAAGAAGATCCACATATTGTAACAATTTCCCCAAGATAACTGAAAAAGCCACTAACATACCGATTTGCCTTAAATACAGCCACACACACCAATTGAATTTGATGAGCAAAACAATGAATATACCATGCCGATGGATTCTCTCTTAAAATAAGTGCTTTCAAACCATTAAATTCACCTCTCATATTAGATGCACCATCATATCCTTGACCTCTCAATCTTGACATTGTTAATCCCAATTCAGAAAATACTAAGTCAATTGCCTCTTTCAAACATATCGACGTGGTCTCCTTAACATGAATCAAATACAAGAATCTTTCCACGACCTCCCCCTTTTTGTTCACATATCTAATAACAATCGCCATTTGCTCTTTTATTGAGCAATCTCGAGACTCATCAACCATGATAGAAAATAATCCATTACCAAGTTCACTCAATATTGCAAGTCTTGTTTCAACAGCACAAGAATTAATTATATCTTTCTGAATATCGGGAGAAGTCATTTGAGAATTTCCTGGAGCATTTTTAAGAGTAACGTTACCAACCTCTTCATTCCTTAAACTGTACCATTTCCAACACTAGAACTAGAAGATGCCATAGATCTAGGCCTTTTTAATACAAATCTATCCATTGATAAACCTAAAAGAACAAAAAATACAATTGAAAACTTATCAATTTGTGAAGAAATTAAAATTAATCAAAACACATTTAAATTTGTAAAACTCAATTCAAATTTGTAGAGAGAGAGAGGAGAAATTACCGAGAGAGAGAGAGACGGTCTCAGACGGCAGCAAGAACTAGAGGAGAAGTAGCAGCGGCGGCGGCGGCGAGGAGGAGGAGCGGCAGCGGCGGCGTCGAGGAGGAGCGGCGTCGATCGAGGAGGGGAAAATGGGAAAATGGGTTCTAGGGTTCTCAGAATCTCAGTAATTGTTCGTGACTTCTTCCTCTGATTTTTATTTTTTTTTTAAACGTCAAAAACGACGCCTTTTTCTTTTTTTTTTCTTTTTTTTTTTTTAATAATCAAAACTACGTCGTTTTGATTAATGAAAAAAAAAAACCGAGGGCTTTCTCTTCTCCGGCATGTACTCCGGCCAAATCCCTAGATTTCTCCAGATTCCGGCGGGGGGGGGGGGGGCAAAAAAAAAAAAAAAATACACTGCATTTCCGCCGCTGGGGGGGCAAGTGCCCCCCATGCCCCTGGCTCCGCCCTGGGTAGAGTTAGGGTCGGATTTACCCTAATTCGAACACAATCTGAATATTAGAAACAGAGTCTGATCTGATTTAAAAGTGATGAGATTCATGCCCGACTCGCTCTTATCCGACCTATGTGTCAAATGCTTTTTCTTTTCTTTTCGTTAGCTTAGCATGTGATTTTAAAAAAAATGGCAAACTTGCATCGATTTTTCATTAGAGCATGTTTAAAACTTCATCACAAAACATAAAAGAAATACTTATTACAATCCCAAAACATTAAAGAAATACTTATTATAAAAATATTTTAAGTAGGTATATGATTTTGGGTCGGATTAGGTCGGGTGCGTTTCATCGGAACAGAGGCACTACTCGAACCTTTTCGGGTTATAAAATTGTAATTCAAATCCTAATTTCTCGTATCGAGTCATCATCGAGTCGGGTACGATCAAGAGCATAGACAAAAGATGCCAAAAAATTGACGTCAGTAGTAGAACCTGGTGAACCGAACTATTCGTATTCTGATCGAGTGGAAGTTTCATTCACTGGATCCGCCGGCTCGCCTCCAACATCCCCGCTATCTTCTTCATTCCAGGCGTAGGAGTTCATTCAGCTCTAATAGGAGGAACGAGGAACAGGTGCAAAAGTAGTAGTAGCACGCGCTTCCCTAGTAGCAGGCATCCCTAGTTGTAGCAGAATGCTATTGAGGGATCAGAAATGGAGAATTCTATATACAAGGCATGTTATATACAAGGCACCAATAATTCCCAAACTACCCTTCGTCTGTCGTGCTCGAAAGGACGACAAGAAGCCTTCATGTCGTGTACTTTTACACGACATAAACTAATTGGGTTAAATAATAGGTCGTATGAAATTATACGAAATTTAAATTTACTCTGTCATTAATTTCGTACACAACAACACGATATAATGTACTAAAATCGTGTATATCCATACGACATATCATAATGAAGGTGTTCTTCGATGATTTGCGACACGATGTTAATGATACGCATATTCTATGTTATATTATTGAATTGTGTTGTTAATTGAGCAAAATTTATACACTTATACATGACAAGGAACAAACGTCATATTGGATCATACAATATCATATAACCTATCACATTTAAGTGATACCACTTTATTTATTTGGAGAAAACTCATGTAGATGAAAAACACTTTAAATGTCATTTAGAATGTAGAAAAAAATTAAAAAAATAAACGAGGTAGTCGTATACCATTTTTGGCAAGATCGGGACACGTAAAACCCTAAAAATCCTAAATAATGGCAAATATTTGTAACTCAATCTCCATTTGGATTTTGAGGAAAGTGATGTAGATGAAAAACACTTTAAATGTCATCTAGAATGTAGAAAAAAAATAAACGAGGTAGCCGTATACCATTTTTGGCAAGATCGGGACACGTAAAACCCTAAAAACCATAAATAATGGCAAATATTTCTAATTCAATCTCCATTTGGATTTTGAGGAAAGTGATGTAGATGAAAAACACTTTAAATGTCATTTAGAATGTATAAAAAAATTAAAAATAAATAAATGAGGTAGCCGTATACCATTTTTGGCAAGATCGGGACACATAAAACCCTAAAAATCCTAAATAATGGCACATATTTGTAACTCAATCTCCATTTGGATTTTGAGGAAACTCATGTAGATGAAAAACACTTTAAATGTCATTTAGAATGTAGAAAAAAATTAAAAAAAAATAAACGAGGTAGCCGTATACCATTTTTGGCAAGATCGGGACACGTAAAACCCTAAAAACCCTAAATAATGGCAAATATTTCTAATTCAATCTCCATTTGGATTTTGAGGAAAGTGATGTAGATGAAAAACACTTTAAATGTCATTTAGAATGTATAAAAAAATTAAAAATAAATAAATGAGGTAGCCGTATACCATTTTTTATTTTATTATATGGTGTGTCGTGTCTAAATACACGATATTTACTGAGGCATTTCGTATGAACAATACACGAAAGTAATCAGGGTGCATCTCGTGTATTGTTCATACGATATAATTACCAGAAACAAATACTATATCGTGTTTGTATACACGATATGTACCATAGTATCTCGTGTATATACACACGAGATACACCCTGAAACCCTACATCAAAAACGATATTCACGCAGACAACGGCCCAACAGAGAGAAACACCGTTGCTGCTGTACTCCCATGCAGCTGTGACACCATTGTCCTATTCTTAACACCCATAAATTTATGCCCATTATTTTCATTAATTCTCATATCATCTAACACCATAGTATGGATTCTCCACAACATTCTCCAAGTTTTTATGATCATATTGATCTTGAGCTTGTGGAATATATTTTTGAAGAAGAAGGTTTGCCACCAAATTCTCCACATCAAAATCAAAATCCAAGCAGCAATGAAGTAAGTTTTTAAAGTTATATTTGGTGTTTTGATCAAAGTCGCAATAAAAATCCAATCTTGAAACGAAATTGTTTTTCAAGATTGGATTTTTAAATTCTGATATTACTCTATTTCGTGTTATATTATACGAGTTTTATGCTATTTGTCGTGTTTTTATACACGAGTTATGGTGTATTATCTCGTATTGTATGACACGAGATAAATGGGTTTAAGTCGGGTACATTTATACGAGATGTTCCAGGAACATCTCGTATAATGCTACACGAAATGTCATACAGCCTGTTGCTTATTGTGCAATTTTCTAATTGATGTTGTAGGAACATCTCGTATTGTTGGTATTTGTTTCAGTTTGTGTTTCAGAAGATGTTGCTCTCAGACTACCATATCGTGTGCTTATACACGATATGTCATATATAACTCGTATATATATACACGACTTATTTCATTTTTGTCGTATGAAAATTACACGAAATACAATAACTACCCAGTAATGTATCTCGTGTGTATTTATACGAGATAAAAGAAAACATGTCGTGTGTATATATACGAGATGAGCAAAATCATTTCGTGTATAAGCACACGAAATGTCATTCTGAGAGCAACAAACTGAAACACAAACTGAAACAAATACCAACAATATTTACAAACCAAAATGAACATATCCCAAACATATTCCAAAACATAAACAACCAAAATGAACATATCCCAAACATATCCCAAACATATTCCAAACATATTCCATAAACAAACATTGTATCCAAAATTTACATATCTCAAAACATATTCCAAAAACAAACATTGTATCCAAAATTTACATATTCTCAAACATATTCCAAAACAAACATTGTATCCAAAATTTACAAACCAACATAAACAACCAAAATGAACATAATAATCATGAAGCGTCTCCGATCAGCTCAATGGCCCGTCTAATCTTATCTTTGACAGGAGCAGATAACCTGTCATCCGTGAGCAGGGAAACTAGTATGCCTCGTGCCTCTACAATCCTAGGCGGTGGTGGAACGTTAACTAGGGCATCATGATTCGGATTAGTAATCCGAACATGAGTCCTAGCCAGGAACCACTGCATATACGTGGAAATAACAGGATCAGATGTGCTCACGGACGGGCCCCATCTACGCAATGGATCGAAACCCCCAAGCCGTCCTCTAACCAATCCTCCCATACATCATCACGCCCTCCATAGGACTTCTTGTACCCCTTTTGACCTGCTATCAATGAACAATTTTGGGGGGAGCAAGATATGGGGTCTCTGGGATTTTCTGCTGGATCCCAAACTGGCGTGTAACACGGTCAGGCAAATACGCCTCCGTGATATCCTGGAAGCTTATAACCCCACGAAAGTATGAGACCGGTAAAAGCGCCTCTGGGTTGGTGCCGTAGGGAGTCCAACAAACCTAAAAATGAATTTGTTAGACACCGTCAACAAAAATAATAATTTGTAAAACTTTAAATATAACTAACTCACCCTATCAACCGTCATCGTGTCCAGGGTATGCCGAAACTTCAATAGATGGGGCATATCCCTACCACCAGAAAGACGTACCCATCTACGAGCCCTCGGCTGGCCCTCCGTCCATAACGGGTCAATCTCTCTCTGGAAAACCGGAAAGTGCTCGTATATCCATGCCTGCAAATGTATGAAATAAATAAGTTAACAATGTTATAACCATAAATGCATGTTGTAATTATTAAATGATTGTTAAATATTACCTCCAAAGACTCAAACAACCGCCAATCTGCTTGCATCCGTATCTAGATGCCTTCCCCAACTCCCGTATAGATATGCCAACCCAGTGTCCCCCAGGATAGAGCCCCCACTGTCAATATCCACGCACAATGAAAGGTAGTCGAGGGCATCTTATCTCGAGTCTTGTCCACGAGCAGCGTGGAGCCCAGAGGAACATGATGTACGTAGCGGCGCGCTCATCGTCAGTCATGTCGGAAGGGGACTCAAAGGAACGGCGGAGGCCATCTAAAGAGTAGGTCGTCCCCTTCCGACATGTCTCAAGGTGTGCCCTGATAGCGGCTACGTCGAGCTCTGGAACCGCCTTCCCAACAGGGCCACCGAGCAGTGATGCCTACAAATTGAAAATGAAATAATTAATAAAATTGATAAAATTTATGAAATTTATAAAAAATAGACAACAAACAAGAATATACCTAGGATATGAGTGACGTCATGCATAGTGATCGTCATCTCACCCCACGGCATGTGGAAGGTATTAGTCTCGGGAGACCACCGTTCCACAAACGCCGATTAGGAGCGCCATGCTAGGCCGGCGAATGGTAGCATCATGAAGAAAATGGAGGCCGGTACCCTCAACACGAGCCCACCAAGCTCTATCATCCTCCCAGAAAGAAGCGTGGGAGAACCCGTTGATTCCAAACAAAAAATTATAATTAATACTCCTTCGTTTCAAGATTCGGATGACATTTCGTATGCCAATACCCGAAATGTTGGTGACATTTCGTATGTGTTCATACGAATGGTGACCAACATTTCGTGTATTAACATACGAAATGTAACCGATGAATCGGTTACATTTCGTATACCAATACCCGACATGTTGATGACCATTCGTATGGACACATACGAAATATCACCAACATTTCGTATGTTGGCATACGAAATGTCATCTGAATCTTGATAATGTTTTGCAAATGGCTATTTAATAATAAACAAAATCATATACTTACTTATCTAAAATATGCTTTGCCTTGTTTGGCGCTTCAACACCGGCTCACAAGTGGCGTTCTCCCATATCTTACGGGCTCGATGATGACCAAACCCGTACAACAACCGAACCTCCTCCGGGCCGCCACCGGGTTACTCTTCACCGCCACTCGTCATCCTCGCCCCTTTCCCCTTTCTGCCCCGTGCCTCCCGCCTCTTGCGAGGCCTCACAGATACACTCTCCTCCGCCTCCTCCTCCGCCTCCTCCTCCGCCTCCTCCTCACTAGATAAATGTGCCTCCTCCTGCACAGATGCACCTCGGGACATAGTACGTGAAGATGAATCCTCACTAGAATAACTACTCTCACTACTATCACTCTCCTCAACCACATCCGGCTCAATCACGACATTCTTGTCGTTCTTCTTTGGACCGTTTGTCCGCCATAGCTGCACGCCTCCTCGGCCTTCCTCTTTCTATTAGAGGCCGTCGCGTGGTTACGTCCCTACAAAAATTAAATAAGAGACAGTTAATATTCAAGATTCAGATGACATTTCGTGTGACAATACCCGAAATGTTGGTAACATTTCGTATGTGTTCATACGAATGGTGACCAACCTTTCATGTATTGGCATACGAAATGTAAACTGATTCATCAGTTTATATTTCGTATGCCAATACACGAAAGGTTGGTCACCATTCGTATGAACACATACGAAATGTTACCAACATTTTGGTATTGTCACACGAAATGTAAACCGATGAATCGGTTACATTTCGTATGCCAATACCCGATATGTTGGTAACCATTCGTATGTGTTCATACGAAACGCACGCCGACAACTTCAAATTTTAGGCACACAAATTCGTATCCGATTCAAACAAAAAACCCAAATTAATGTTACGAAATCGCAATTAGAACCATTTAGGATACGTTTAAACAACATTAAGCATTATATAATCCATTTTAGGCATACATTTGTTGTAGGGTTTTCAAATTGAAATTTTAGGTTAAAATTAATTACTTTCTTTGGAGCGGCGGAAGAGGCGGACTTTCCACCGGTAGGGAGGTTTGTCTTCATCGTCGGCGGTGGTGGTGGCGTCGTTCGTCGAGTGAGAGAGAGAAGAGAAACCGTTTGTTTTTCTTAGGTTTTGGTTTTTGAGAGCGAGAGCGAGAGAGAAGAGAGACCGGCGGATGGTGTTTGAAATGGAGAGGGAGGGAAAGAATTTTTTTTTTAAAAGTATTTATATGGGGGCATTTTAGTAATTTCATCGTGCCTTGTATACAAGAAGCCTTGTATATAGTAGTACCCATCAGAAATGGATATGCTCTATTAAACGGTTAAAATTAATTAATATGCGTAAATTAATACAACCATTAATTTAAAATGTGGCACAAATTAGAATACTATGACAGAAAGTAAGCATGATTTGAGCAAGTGGCGTGAAAGGGGGAGGGGACCGGGTCGGGGGTTGTTGGAGACGTTGATGGAGTAACGTGTCATTCTCGTTTACTTTAACTAACTGACAATAAGTTGGATGAAATGAAATACTCCCTCCGACCCACAATTCTACGCATTTTTTGTATCGACGCGAAAATTAAGATAAAAGGTGATAAATATAATATGTTGTGATTGTAAAAGTAAAATAGGAAAGAGAATGAGTGGAGAGAATACTAAATTTGAAAAGTGTTATGAGTAGAGAAAAGTGGATCCCATTTCCATTTTGAAAAAGTGCAAATTATTGTGGGACACCAAAAAAATCTCTTTTACGAATTATTGTGGGGCGGAGGGAGTTTTGAATTTGAAGCCAAGCAAGACTTTGCTGTTCTGTTGATTATACATCAAATTAAATTAAATTAATGTCTCGGTCAACTATGTTTTTTATCATCACTATTCCATAGTTGAAGTATTGTAAGTACCATTGCATATTTCCACTTGTACATGTGTGGAGGCTATCAGTTAGGTTTGATTTTCTTTCTATTTCATGTTCTCAATGTCTTAAATTTAGTTTCTAACATCTACTTTAATTTTGTAATGTTATTTACTTTAGGTTTAACTGGCATGATTACTTTTTAAATTGAATCTAATATTTAAATCTACAGCATAATCCTTTTGTCCGTTTAATTTGATCCAAAAAAATTGGCAAAAAATTTAAGAAAAAGAAGAAAAGAGGATTAGTTGAAGGAGTTGTGAGTAGGGAAGATTTAGTATGATAGATAACGAGTGAGAGAAATAGTAATTTGATTGGTGTTGTTTGTTAATATACAAACATGTCATTTTGGGTAGTATTAAGTGAAGCGGGTCGGATCAAAATGAAAATTAATATCAAATAAAGTGGGACTGAGAAAAAATATATCTTTTTCATATTTTTATATGATCAAATTAATTTATACTCCCTCCGTCCCATTTCAAATGTCTCAAAATGGATTCGGCGCGAGAATTAAGGAAAGTGATGTAGGAAAGAGAAAAAGTTTAAATGTTGTGAGTATGAAAAGTGATGTAGGAAAGAGAAAGTGGGGTGAAAATAGTTAGTGGATATTTATTGTGAGTATGAAAAGTGGGTCCCACAAATAAAAAAATAATAAAAATTTTCCTTTTTTGGGTTGAGACATTTTAAATGGGACGCCCAAAATAAAAAGTTGAAACATTTAAAGCGGGACGGAGTGAGTATTAATATTTAATATTAAATAATTATATTGTTTAAAAAATAGAAAACATAAAAAAAATAATTCGAAAAAATAATACTTTCCACCTTGCCATTCTATCTCCCATTCCATTTTCTTTCCTCCACCACCCTCCACAAAAAAATTCAAACTTTTCTCAAATTCGAAAAGACCTGCCCCTAATAAAAAGGTTTTGGAAAGGGCTTTTCAAAACTCGACAGGTTTGGTATGGATTTGAGATTTTCATAACCCCGTCTTGTTTAACCCGAATCTGATTAATATATAATTTTGTTTATATAATATTCTAAATATTGATAATATTTATATATAACTTCTATGTTTGATTTGTAACAATTTTTTATATATGTATACATAATATTATAAATCTCTATTTTCTTAAGATAAAAAAAAAAAAAATTTGTTAGCATTACATAATGTTATAGTGATTTTTTATATGTTTTGAACTAAACGGGGCGGGTTCGGGTTTTAAGATAACACGGTCAGTTGGGGTTTTGAAAATTTCTAGTAGGAGCGGGTTTGAGAAATGTCAAATTCATCTCGAACTCGCCTCTCGTTGCCATTTTACATCCCACCCTCCCCAATCCGTTCTCCTCTCTCTCTCTCTCTCTCTCTCTCTCTCTCTCTCTCTCTTTCTCTCTCATCAAATATCTCACATATATATCTGACAATTTACATGTAAGATTTAATTCGTAGGAAACAAATATTGGAAGATGTGTTTTTTTTAGATTTATTTCCTTTTTGTAAAATTAAAATTAATATATAATTACTCGCTGATCTATAATAAATAAATAAATAAAATAGTTGTATATTTAAATATTAGATTTAATTTAAAATAGAATAATTGAATCGGATATGTGTAACTTCAAAAACACTTTAAAGTGTCTCTTAAAATGTCATGTACAAGTCACATGGCGTTTATTTCATTATAAATTTAACAGCTCGTGACTTCTATAATCAGATTGCAAATAAATATAAATGTTAGTATATTGATTGAATAAATTGAACTCTTGAGAGCAACATTGCAAATTGAAATAAATGTTAGAAACCAAATTGCAAATAGCTCTAAGTTGTAATCTAAAACTTGAAGGTATTGTAAAATGTAAGATGGACTAGAAATTCAAAATTATTGGTCTACTGATTTACATCATTCGATTTTGCATTTTTTTTTTTCCAATCAAATTTTGACTCTATAATAAAAGTGACATTTTAAATTGCCAAAAATGCATTTAGTGGGATTTGAATTCCTGATTTCTTGTATAAAAAAGAGACATCAAATATGGTTTGAGATATAGCTATTTGGCAACACAATATTTTGGGGGAAACTAGTTTCTCCCTAAGTTATAAAAAGTCCTGTTTTTTTAAACTGCTTTTATATTCGTCAAATATTTGCAAGTTGAAAAAAATTGGACTTTTTATAATTTATGGAGAAACTGATCTCTCCCAAAACTTACTCATTTGGCAATCAAATTTAAAATAACTTGACAATGTTTGTAAAGAATGATATTTATTTGGTTGTACGTTGCTTATACTGTATTAAAATTAGTATTGCACCCATGTGATGTGTTGTATGGTATAAACAAAATTTTGTTATATTAACATAGTTTGTTTAAATTATGTTATATAATTATAATATACTCCCTCCGTCCCACGTGAATAGACACTTATTTCCTTTTTGGGACGTCCCACGTGAATAGACACTGCCCAAAATGGAAAAGAATTTATTATTTTATATTCATCCTACCCCACCCACTCATTCTCTCTCTTCATTTCCTACCACACAATTTATTCAACCAACTCCACTCATTCTCTCTCTTCATTTCCTACCACACATTTTCATTATTATATTCATTTTCCTTAGTTATTGTGCCAAGATTTTTGGTGTCTATTCACGTGGGACGGAGTGAGTATTAATTATGAGTTCAAAATAATTTACAATGAAAATAATTTATAGAGTAAGTTTTAGAGGAAACTTGTTTGTCCATAAGTTATAAAAAGTCCACTTTTATCCTTAAAAATATCGAGTTTAGACCTTAAAACATTGAGTTTAGGCCTTAAAATACCTAGAAAATAAAATAGTGAGTTTAGGCGTTAAAACAATGAGTTTAAGCTAGAAAATAAAATAGCGATTTTAGGCATTAAAACAGTGAGTTTATGCTTTAAAACACCAAGTCGATATATTTAAAAACAGAAATTTTTATAACTTATAGATGGAGAAATAGGTTTCCTCCAAAATTTTCTGTAATTTATAATAAAAAGTTAAAACTAATACCCACTTTAACCAACACAATTAATATTATATACTCCCTCCGTCCCAATATTTAGTTCACCATTTTGGTTCTAGCACGCAAATTAAGAGTGAATAAAATGTTGTGAGTGTAATAGTAAAATAGGAGAGAGAATGAGTGGAGGAAATAGTAAATTTGAAAAGTGTTGTGAGTGTAATCGTGAAATAGGAGAGAGAATGAGTGGAGGAAATAGTAAAGATTCTTTGCCAAAAAAGGAAAGGTGAAGCTTTAAATGGGACACCCAAAATGGCAAAAGGTGAAGTTATTAATGGGACGGAGGGAGTATTTGAAAGCTTTTTGTATACACATATTTCGTTATATGAGAAACTTTAGTGATTATTCTAATAGAAATTGTTATTTTGAAATATTTTTCCTTAAATAATTTATTTTACTACTTTGTTATTTTATTATTTATTATATAATTGTAAAATTGAAAATTTAGAATAGCAAGAGTATTTATGCATCTTTGCTAAATAAATATTTTTAAAATATTCCTAAATCAAAAGTTTGATATTCATTTATTTTTTATTCTAAAAGGACAATTCATTTGAATTTGAAGTATTAACTTTGGAAAAGAAGATAAATATTCTTATTATTCACTTTTAAACATTTAATTTACGAAAATAAAAAAAAATAGTGAAAGAAATTTAGTAAAAACGTTTATAACAAAGCTTTTTATAAAAAAGATAATTTTAAAACAAAAATTTCTTACATTGTAGTTTATTAAGAAACAAAGTAGTAATGATTAAAACAAAATCATCTACTTAGTCAACGTATTTAGTAGCCTTATTATGACAACAATTGTATCGACTTTTGATTCTTTTTATAATTTGTATAATTTTGATATAATTAAATAAACAAAAATCAAAATTAACAAATACAGTTAAAACTAATGTAACAATTTATCCAATTTTTAGTGAAATAAACTCTCTAAAAAAATAAATCTTAAATCAACACGAAATAATGGCTCATTCGTCGAAAAGTGCATGACACCGAAAAGTTAGCAAAGTCTTTTATGTATTAATATTTTCATCTATATAATGCGGGGGATCAATAAAACCTGTAAAATAGTAAATAAAATAATAAGAAATAAAATAAACATGAAATAATAAAATTTCATCTATATAATAATGTGGGGGATCAACAAAAAAGTTCAAGTAGATTTTACTCCCTCCATCCTATTATAAAATACACATTTACTATTTGGTCATAAATTAAGAAAAATTATTTGTGGATTGAGTGTTGTGAGTATGAAAAATGAGGTTGGAAAGAGAAAATGAGTTGTTGTTCTAAGTATAATATTCGAGTCCCATTAATATAAAAAATAATAAAATATTTCTATTTTAAAAAGTATATACTCCCTTCGTCAAACCCGACTTATGATCAATTTCCATTTTGGGCGCTCCCTCTCTCAACCCCCGCTTGGCGGGGAGCGCTTGGTGCACCGGGATTTGCCCTTTTTATTCACAATACCTCATACACTCATTCTCTACTCTTATTATATTAATATTTCTTAATTCCTGTGTCGAAAGAGAAAATCCTAAATCGAATTAGACGGAGAGAGTAGTTTGTAGTGGGATGTCATGTGAGAAAAGTGTGTAGTTTGTAGTGAGACAAAAGAAGTATATTTTTTAAAATTAAATAAATAATACCAAAAGTATCCATGTTGATTTTTTTTTTTATTTTTTTTTTTGTGAAAAATTCCATATTGATGTTAATAATAAAAAAAAAGTTGACGATAAGGATAAATAATTGATAAAAAGAATATTGTAAAATTGAATATAAGCTCAATTCTTTTGCAAGATATGTTAATTTTTTATTTCCAAACATTTATTAGGACAACATTAAAAAACTCTCAACAATAATTATCACTATTTTGGAGGAAAAATCTTGTTTTTGAATGTTAAACATACCAAAAGACACTATTCTCTTTTTATATATATATATATAGATTGCATCAAAATTATTTTCTCATATAAAAATACTAGAATAAGCCGGTGTTCGAGGACACATTATTTTTTTTATTTAGTTTTTTTTTTTTAATTAAGCCCGTGTTTGAGGACACGTTTTTTTTTTTTAATTAAAAAAAAAAAAATTTAAGCGCAAAATGGGAAAGGAACAAAATAGTGAGGTCAAAATGAAAATTTCGGCCATTGAAACTATTCATTCAACTGTTTACCCATTCCCTCATTTATACTATAGATATAAGATGATTTCAAAAAATGCAACATTTTTATGTGCTAAATGGAGCAATCAAAATTGTTATAATTAAGTTTGGCAACATGTTTGTAGTGTATAGACAGTAAGAAACAAGACATGGGGCTGCTAGTGAAGGACTCCATTCCATTGTTGATCTTTCTCAGCTCTCAAGGGCCGGCTCAAGAGGTGGGTCAGAATGGGCAATCGTTCAAGGCCCACGCTAGTTAGGAGCACAAATTTTATGTCCAGTATATTGTATAACACTTGTCTTTTTTACTAATATGAAATATTACTGCAAAATAATTTAACAAGTAATGTGTTGATTTGATGATAAATGTGTTGATTTGATTGTAAGTGAGCAATAACTAAATAGCTAAATAGGAGATAAGTTTGAGCTCGAATAATTGAGGTCCCAATTCTAAGTTACCTTTACAAGTCTTATAAATTTATTTTTATTTGTATTTTATCTCTAAACTATAAGATTAAATTTTAAGTATTCGTGTTATTCTATGTATAATATTTACTCACTCTATCTCATAACATACTATATAATATACAGCAAATAGTAGAGTATGTGTTGTAAGTATGAAAAGTAAAGTAGTAAAGAAAAGTTGGGTAGTAAATACTAATTAGATTGTTGTTGTGAGTGTGACAAGTAAGTCTCATTGAATAAATAATTACTATCAAGTTTTCATTTTTAAATTATAACAATTGTCATGAGAAATTCAAAAGAGAAAGAAGTAACATTTATTATGAAATGGGGAGTATGTTTATAAGGTTCAAAATCTTAAGATCTAATAAATTTAATTTGAATAATAATTTTATTTATATATAAATCATAGATCTATTTATAGATTATTGATTATGATTTTATAACCTTGCATTTGTTGTTATCTACAATCCAATCAAATCCAATCCAATCCAATGCATTTATATTTATATTTATATTTATATTTATATATAAATTTATTAATTATAAGTTTAAATTTTAGTTTTACATAACATCTCTCTTAATTTTCCTTTCACTGGATCAAATAAAATAAATAAATTTGTCATACATAATCTCTGTTTCATATTTATTGTTTTCATATGTTTATAGTACTTCTTTTTTAATTTCATCTTGTGTAATCGGTAAATATCTTTCAAATTTGAAAAAATAAAGTAATTTTTCTAAAATTTCATTGTAATTTTTTTTTATCTATAACATTACCATATCAATTATAAATATTTTCATATTTAATTTACACACATATTCTCAATTTGTAAATGTTAGTTTAATTTTTTTTATTGATTAAAGCGAGAAAAAAATATAACGAATAATTAAATAGAATAAAGTTATAAAAATTTGAACAACTAATGAACATATACTCCCTCCGTCCCATCAAAATTGAGATCAAATTTTTGGGCACGCGGATTAAGGAAAAGTAAGAGAGATAAAAAGTGAAAGAAAATATTGTGAGTATGAAGAATTAAATAGGAAAGAGAATGAGTGGGAGGAATAGTTAGAAGAGAGAATGTTGTGAGTGTAAAAATGAAATAGGAAAGAGAATGAGTGGGGTAAATAGTGAAGATTCTCTTGCCATTTTGGAAAGTATCAGTTTGGCTGGGACGGACCAAAAAGAAATAAGTATCAGTTTTGGTGAGACGGAGGGAGTACTCCCTCCGTCCCACTCGAAGCGTCACTTTTTACCCAAAAGGGTGTCCCGTTTAAAGCGTCACCCTTTCCTAAAAAAGAAATACTCCCTCCGTCCCGGTAATATCAGCACAGTTACTGTTTGCGCGGGAATTAAGGAATATGATATTTTAATAAAATGTTGTGAGTGTAAAAGAATGAGTGGAGAGAGAATGAGTGGAGGGTGTAATAAATTATAATGGTGTTGTGAGTATTAAAATAATGTAGGAGAGAGAATGAGTGGGGTTGGGTGAATATTTTATTAATATAAAATTTCCTTTTTGGGAGTGTGCGGATATTAGCGGGACGCCCAAAAAGGAAAGTGTGCTAATATTAGCGGGACGGAGGGAGTATTTTATAATATTCTATTACCCCATCCACTATTCCCTCCACTAATTCTCTCTCCTCTACACTCACAACACTTTTTAAATTCACTATTTCCTCCACTAATTCTCTCTCCTATTTTCAAATTACACTCACAACATTTTTTCTTCCCACACTTTTTCTTAATTTGCGCGCCACCCCTAAAAGTGTGACGCTTCTATCGGGACGGAGGGAGTATACATTATCGTATTATACTATAATATTATTTTTAATGATATATAAATATATATGTGTATCTATATAAAATCATTAGAGTCAATTATTTAATTTCGTCCCGAACCTACAAAACGCTAGAAACCGCCTGTTTCTCATGATATAATGGAGTATAAATGATGAGCAATGGCTAAGTTAAACAAAATAAAAAAAATAAAGTAAAATGTGGCAACTTTACATCCAAGCAAAGAAAGGCAATCAATTGCTTCTTTGTCATGGCAGAGCAGCTGGAGCAGTCAATTGGTGATGTAAAAGTGATATAAATGTTTTGTAGGAAGGCTTCTTTAGGGCTCTGGAGTATAAGGGGTGCTGCCACCCTGGCTGTATAGGACACATTCCGCGATTTATCTCCGTCAATATACTGAGGAGCCGATACCTGATGATTCAGGATTAGTCCGACAAAGTTGAAAACCTGAATAAAAAAAAAAAAAAAAAAAAAAGTAATGCAATCAAACTACCAACCGCACTCGACATAAAAAAAATCATCTTTTTATCCATTCCCTGGCCACATTTCCGCTTTGCATAATTGCTTGTACTCTTTCTTATTCCTTCCCGAGAAAAAAGATAGTCGTCAATTTTACAGAAATTTGAAAAAAATAATTATTTTAATAAATGCTAAAATTTGTTAGTTAAAAAAAAGTGTCTCTTCTCCAAAACATTATCTAAATTATTAAAACAGATATATAGATTGTAGTATAATTTAAGTGTGTATAAATAATTAAATAAAGCATTAAAAAAAAAAAAAAAACTCGTCAAACAAAACAGTATTCTTGGATAGGAAAATCAAGCTGAAATTATTTGTGGTCATTAACGTAGAATATTTTATTATTTTTGAGCTAAAATTCGTTTATCATTTAAACAATTAAAACTATACTATACTTATTGAAGGATTGATGTGCCAAAACTTATACAAAACAAATATTTATTTTTAGTAAAGAACTAAATATTTTTTTGTAGAAAGAAAAATGATATGCTTCCTCCTCTGTCACATCTCAAATCGGATCAATTTTTTGGCTGGTGATTAAGTAAAAGTAAGGCTCCGTTTGTTTCACCGTAAACATTTTTCGAAAAATATTTTTCGAAAAATAACCTGTTTTACGGTGTTTGGTTAGCCCCCGGAAAATATTTTCCGGAAAATAACTCGTTTTCCGCTGTTTGGTTGCCTAAGTAAAACATTTTTCGGAAAACATTTTACGCTCTTTCTAAGTAAAACGACCTACTGACCTTGTCCTAAGTAAAACATTTTCCGAAAAATGGTGGCCTTAATGTACAACTCATATTATGGCCGGTACAACTCATATTAACTGCCCCCACCCCCACCCCCACCCACCCCCCACAAATTTTTTCTCGTAACCGCCTACCTACCCCCCACCCAAACCCCCCACTTCCCCCAAAAAAAAAATATTTTTTTTTTGTAATCGCCCCACGCCCACCCACCTGCCTACCCCACCCCCACCCAAAAATTTTATTTTTTTTTGTAATCGCCCCACCCACTCGCCTACCCCCACCCCCACCCTCCCCCAATTTTTTTTTTTTTTGTAATCGCCACCCACCCCCACCCCCCACCCCCACCCCCCAAAATTTTTTTTTTTTTTTTGTAATTGCCCCACCCACCTCCTGCTACCCCACCCACCAACCCCCAACCCCCTCCCAAAAAAAAAAATTTCCGTAAAAATTTCTTTTTTTTTGGGGTGGGGGGTGGGTGGGGTAGGCAGGAGGTGGGTGGGGCGGTTACAAAAAAAAAAAAAATTAGGGAACATTACAAAAAAAAAAATTTGGGGGAGGGGTGGGGGTGGGCGGGCGATTACAAAAAAAAAAAAAAAAAAAAAAAAAAAATTGGGGGGTGGGGAGTGGGTGGGGTAGGCAGGGGGTGTGTGGGGCGATTACAAAAAAAAAATATTGGGGGGGGTGGTGGGTGGGGGGTAGGTAGGCAGTGGGTAGGCGGTTATAGAAAAAAAAAAATTGGGGGGGGGGTGGGGTAGGCCACCTTGTGAAATATGAGTCGTTTTACCAAACACCCGAAAATATTTTACACCCTTCCTCCGTAAAATATTTTACGCTCTACCTCCGTAAAACATTTTACAGGAAAACATTTTACAGGAAAACATTTTTCGAAAAACATTTTTCGGAAAATATTTTACGCCGAAACAAACGGAGCCTAAGTAACAAAGGTGTTGTGAGTATGAAAAGTAAAATATAAGAGAGTATGAGTGGAAAAATAGTAAATTGATTGATATAGCAAGTATAAAATTAAAGTAGGAGAGAAAATAAGTGAAATGAAAAGTAAAGATTATTTGTGTTTTGTGAAGTCTGATTTGAGATAGAATAAATGAAAATAACAAAAAGTCTGATTTAAGATGGAACGGATAAGTCGCGTAGTTGGTACTCCCTCCGTCCCACATGAGTGTGAATTTTTTGTCAACTTGATGGAACTTTGACCAATAATTTAAATAAATAATAATGATCCTAATAAAAATCTAAAAAATGTTATTGTTAATATTATTAAGTGTGATACAATAACAAATTTTTAAATTTTTATTAGGATCATTAATTTTTATTCAAATTATTGATCAAAGTTTCATCAAGTTGATCAAAAGTCCACACTCATGTGGGACGGAGGGAGTATATAATAGCTCTAAAATATTATATACTCCCTCTGTCACACTACAAATTACACATTTTTCTTATAGGACATCCAACTACAAACTTTCTAAAATGTATTTTATTACTTTTATATTAATGAGACTCACATTTCATACACACAACAACAAATCAGTTATTATTTTCTAACTCACTTTCTCTCTCCTATCATACTTTTCATACTTACAACGTCTATTTCACTAATATTTTTTCGTAATTCTAACTGACTTTCTCTCTTCTACCTAACTTTTCATACTTACAACATCTATTTCACTAATATTTTTTTCTTAATTCGTGCAAATAGTGTGTACTACCTCCATCCCATTACAAAAGATACAAAAAACTCATTTTGATGTACTATTACAAAAGGCATAAAGGAAAAAATGAAAGTTTTAATATTTATTTATTCATGAGATTCACTTATCATACTCACATAATTTATCAACTTACTATTCTCTATCTCACTTTCTCTTTTTTATCTTACTTTTTATACTTATAACAATCATTCCGCTATGAATTTCCATATTTTTTGTGGAAAACTCATTTTGAGCCTGATGCTGCAGGAATTGTGCTTTATCAATAATCCTCCACGTGGCAAGATTAATCACCTAGCTCCTTGACCTGAAATCAGAACCCACGACTAGCCGGATGTGTCTCCGGCGAAGACGCTCGGGCGTGAGAGTAAGAATACCGTTGAATAAAGCTCAAAATGTATTGAATAATGAATTCAGAATACAAAATGGCAGTTACCTTTCACCGTTTGGTAGTGATGAAGTATTTATAGGAAAAAGTGGTGTATTTTTGGGGAGGCAACATGTCCTCCGAGATTGTAGCGGCAGTTACTTGGTCGTGGACACGTGTCTATAACGGTCCCTGATTTGTAGGGATGTGGTTATGAGAATTGTTTAACCAAATATGCCGGCAAGTGTCAGGTCGTCATTTGTTAATTTAGGTCGAGGTCGCCACTTGTGGAATGGTCGACCTCGACCGCTTCTGCAGAGCATGGTTCGTACCCGAATTGTAGTATGGATCACGAGGTCGGACTAAGTTAGGTCGGGACCTGGTAGGTCGGACCATGGGCTTAGTCGACTGATGTTCGAGATGGGCCTTGGGCCTTGTTCTGATTGGATCAGTCTCATTGAGAATGTGGGTGCCAATGCTATCTGTGATTGGGCTTTACTTGCTTAGCCCAACTTGACACTTTTGGTATGTTCAGTGGCCCCCAACTTTCGAGTTGACTCCGTCGACTTGGAAGTTAAGAAGATCTTTGATGAGAACTATTTTACTCGCAAGTCGATACTCGTTCTGAGGTATAGTCGACTTTTGATGACGTGGCACCATCCTGGTCGTTGGCGATGGACGGTAGGAGATGAAGGAGCGCCGATTTTAGTAATGATTGCAATTCTGACGCTTGGAACTCCTTCTCGAAAACCGCTTTAGCTTTTAATTTTGGAAAATTAATTTCTATTTTCTTTTCCCCTTCCAAATTTAGGAAAATAGAAATACTCAGTCTTCTTCTCAAATTCGAATTCTTACCGTTTCCAAACTCTCCTTCTCCGGCGATAATCACGGAATTGCAGCAAGATTTAAACTCAGTTCTCGGCTTCAGCAACGAGCTCCCCTTCTGCAATCAATTAAGGTATTTCCCTTGTATATTTGCTTTAGGGCTTTGATTTCTGCTTTGTGTTTAATTCCGCCATGGCTAGGACCTTTAGTAGTGAACCAGGAGCTTGGTACGGGTATTGCACTGTTAATCGTAGAGTATGTAAGCACATAAACGGTGGGTGGAGAGAGATGTCATTGAGCGAGTGTGCTTCTATCTTGACCAGGTGGGAGTTGAACTTTAGTGAAATAGGGTTGCCAGTTGCAGGAGAAATTGAAAATGTGGTGATTGACGACTCAAATGTTGTCGCTTTTCATCTATTTCATGAATTGCTTGATCATATCACTTTGTTTTATGTTAGGGATGTACACAAACCCTCTTTCCTTAGGAACAGAATAGGTTTTCCAGGGGAGTTTAGGTCGCCCTTAGGTAGGTTGACTGCGTATGATCTTAGGACTGACTCCCCTGTTTCTCCTTCTTCTTGTACAGATATGACAACTCAAGAAGGAAATGCTGCTTCGACCTTTTCAGGCCCCCAAATTGTGGATGCGTTTGGCTCCTTTGTTGTACCGGGGAAGAATGAGAGAGGATATATACCCAGTAGGCCTCTTCGAGGAAAGAAAAATATGGAGTCCCGATATGACATGGTTTATGATTTCTGTGGAGTAAGTAGAGCGGATTATAGGGTAACCATCTTTAGTAAGGCGGATTTCATGGACAAGTTCCGTACCAGCTTCACTACTGATGCCACTAGGGTGGCCTTCTTTTATGGACAGTTTGAGGCGGGGTTGAGGTTGCCCTTAGATCCCTTTATCAACGAGTTTCTGGAGTGCATGGATGCTCTTCCCCTCCAACTTGGGGCCAACACTTGCAGAGTACTAGTGTGCTTTGCCATGGTATGCAGGTTTCTAGGCCATGAACCTTGCATGAGAGTCTTCAAGGAATTTTTCGCTCCAAAGCTCGACAAGGCAGATTGGGGGATTAGTACTCCTTCCAAACCCAATTCTCCAAAATTGTTTGCCAACCTTCCCAATAAGCACAGCAGCTGGAATTCCCATGTGGTAGTTGTAGAGAGTAGGCTGGGATGGGAGTTCCCCTTGCCAAATAGTGAGTCTGACACTATTGACGAGGAAAACTACTGGGAGCCTCCATGGCACCAAACCTTGTATAGGAAGTTGTGCGCGTTGGTCAAGAAAGGGCCCATTAGCTGGGAGGTGCTAGGGACGACCAAGTACAACTATATCCAGGCTGGGATGATACCTGGGGATGGAGTGGTAGAACCCCTTGTTCCTGTATTGAGAGGCCAGGTATATCCAGACTGGGTTACTCATTCCTTGGGTAGGTTGAAGGAGAACTGTCAATTTTGTCAGAAGAATGAAAATTATTGCAAAGACCACGGAGAGCATATTGGCGGTAAGGATTTACTTGACCTGCATTCATTAGCTCGTCCATTGTTAACTTGCATAAGTAACTTATCATTGGCACATAGCGTTATTTTTAGCTGCATACACAACCCTTAGATCGTCTGTTGCCTGCTCGTATGTAGAACTTAGTTAGCTCGTACATAGAACCATTTCGAATTGCAACTTTTTATCAAATTGCCTGCTCGTATGTAGAGTTATTCAATTCGTACATAGAACTGCTTTGAATCGTATCAATTACCTCGCCAATTGTTTACTCGTAGAACTGTTTAGCTCGTACATAGAACTGCTTTGAATTGCCGAGCTAACACTTGATTACTTTGATGTCATGTAGTTTTAACTCCCGAACAAGAAGCGAATATGGTGCGTATTGTTGGGGTTTCTGATAAGAAGAAAGCTAAGAGGGCTCATGGGGCTGCCAATGCTAAAGCGAGCAGAGAGAGAGAAGCTGTTACTCGGAACAATCTGCTCCCGAAGGATGTTGCTGGAATGATCCCAATGGAAGAGGTTGAGCTGGAAGACCCTTTGCAAAGCGGCACCCAATCCAATGATGCCAATGAAGGAGGTGACGATTCCCACAGGTCAGTCAGGGCAAGTCTGAGCTCCGACCCAAATCAAGATGCCAATGTGGAGACCTCTGGAGCTGGGATGGCGGGGGCTAGCCCTTTACAGGTTGTCAATGTTGATGACGATGATATGGAGGAAGATGAGGACGATCGTCCTCTAAGTTCGAAGAAGAGGTCCCGATCTGAGAAGGGAAAGTCTGTGTCCTCGAGTCAATTGCCTCCACTCACCCTTCTTTCCTCCCAAGTAAGGAGTCTCACGGATGAAAAGATGAAGAGGTTGAGTGATGTTCCTCCGCTAGAAGGGTTTAACGGCTTGAGCCGCCGCTATCCCGACATGAGCCTGGGCCAAGTGATTGTTAGGAGGGCAATAGATGTCGACCTCCTAGCTCATTTCGCCGATAAGGGGATCACCCCGAGGAATTTTCTCGCTCGTTCGGGATGGCTCATCATGAGGTAATTTTTCATTTTCTCTTTCATTGTAGTTGCTTATCCCTTTACTCGATCCACTTAAATTACGAGCTAACACTTCTTCTGTTTCTTTGAAATGTAGAATCTTACTATGGTCGAGCAGGTGAAAAGCTCTTGGAGAGCTTCCATTGAGAGAGAGAGGCGTGCCCTTCAAGATTATTCCAAAAAGGCTAAAGAGCTTGCGGATATGAAGGAGAAGTACAACGATCCGGACAACTCGTATGAAGCTAATGAGATGGTGAAGACAAAAGCCCTGTCCGATCTCGAAGCTACAGAATCCAAACTCAAGGAAGTAACTTCAGAAAGGGATGCTGAGCGCCTTGCTCATGAGAAGACGAAGGTTGAGCTTACCACTGTCTCCAAGCTTCTTGCAGATAAAGATTCTTTTTGAAAGAGCTTAACGAGGAGCATAACTCGGCTCGAGCTAAGTGGAAGGAGGCTCGGGAAAAGGCCGGCCCCGATGCCGTGGAGAAGTACAAGGAGGGAGATGAATTTTATAATGCCATTGTCACTAAGGCCCGTGACTTCCCGGGAGGTGGGTGAACGTCACATGGCGCGTCGGGATATGGTGGATCCAACCGCCGAGGTCACCCTCGAGCAATTAGCTCGTTGGTTCTCTCAAGCCCGTATGACATGCCACTCGTGGTGGACACTCCCTTGTTCCTTATCTTGAGAACGACTTGGCCTTCATAGCCCAGAAGACCAAGAGGATGGCCGTGAGAAGTGGGAAGCTCCCCATGTTGTCGATAGGAATTTTGATGTGGTTCTCGCAGAGCTTGAGGATGCCGCCACTATGGAAGAAGAAAACGAGCCGGTTTACACGTAGTCCTGCAAACCCATCGTCCCCAAAGAACAAGGAGATGGGGAGGGTCGAGATGCTATCGACGACCAAACCGGCGTCGCCCAAAACTCTTGAATTGCTTAGCCGAATTGTAATGAACAAGTCCCAACCAACATTTTTGTTTTTTTTTTTTTTTTTTTTTTTGCTTTAACATTATCCGAATGCCTTGGCCCAGCTTTTGGGAGGCGGAATGTTTTTGTAAATTAATTTTGTCTAAGTCTTAGCCCGTTTTGGGAGACTTACCTCTATCATAGCTGACTTTATTTATTGCATGTTGTATGCTTTTTAAAGTAAGTGTCGAGCTAGATGTGGTAGGGTAAATGAGTTATCTTAAGTTTGAGGTCGTCCTGACTCTATGATGCCTTCGTCGACCTCGTACTTGGTTAACTTTTGGAACGAGATTGACTATAAATCTAATCTGCTCAAACTATTCAAGCCGACTCAAGGGTCGAGCTAATTAGAGCGAAGTCGATTAGGAATCGGACTTGTTAATCGAACAAAGCCGATTAAGAATCGAGCTAATTAGAACAAACTGACTAAGAGTCGAGTTTGTTAGAACGAAGTCGACTAAGAGTCGGACTTGTTAACTGAACAAAGCTGATTAAGAATCGAGCTTGTTAGAACAAACTGACTAAGAGTCGAGTTTGTTAGAACGAAGTCGACTAAGAGTCGGACTTGTTAACTGAACAAAGCTGATTAAGAATCGAGCTTGTTAAAACGAAACTGACTAAGAGTCGAGCTTGTCAGTTAGTGTAACACTATGTTTGATCGAATAAACCGCGCTTTTTATTGAAGTAGGGAACATGCTTACATCAACTTGAAACTAGAACTAACACGAGCTTGAACTTTGAAACTAAAAGCTAGAAGTAGTATTTGATGAGGTGAGTAGCATGCCAAGGATGTTTCAACTCGTCACCTCCGGGATGAGCTATCATGTAGGTTCCTTCCTTGACGACTCGAGTGACTACATGGTGGACCTTCCCAGCTAGGAGATAGCTTGTTCTCCGGGTCCTTCTACCCGTTGCTTCGATCTTTCTCAATACATAATCTCCAACTTGGAATGACCTTGCCTTGACCTTCTTGTCGTGGGTAACTTTTAGTTCGCCGTTTGTAGTTGACCATTCGGAGGTAGGTCAAGTTTCTCGCTTCTCGTCGATCGATCCAGGTCGATCAACTGTTGGTATCATTTTGATCCCGATTGAAGAAAGTAACTCTAGCAGCTGGGAATCTCGAGCTCGGCAGTGCCATGGCCTCTGATCCATAAGTGAGAGCAAAAGGGGTTTCCCCGTAGCCCCCGAGTGGTTGTACGAACCGCCCAAAGAGCAAGGGGAGTTTGTCCAACCAATTGTTACGTCGACCTACGAGACCTCGTCTTGAGCGAAGATAGAACAAGTTTATTCGCCGCCTCGCCTTGCCCATTTCCTTGAGGATAGGCGACAGGATTGCCAATGCTTGATTCCTACTCGATTCATCTCTCGCTTCGAAGGCTCGAGAACCGCACTCGTTGTCGATACTATAGCTCGAGGAAAACCGAATCGACACCAAATGAAGTCATGAATGAAGTTGATAGCATTTTCCTCTCGTGATGCGAGCTAATGGTTTGGCCTCAACCCATTTAGTGAAGTAATCTATGGCAACGATCACATACTTGCAGCTTCCCGGGCGGGAGGGAAGGGTCCAATCGTGTCGACGCCCCATATGTCGAATGGCCAAGCCGCAATTACCGGAGTCTCGCTCTGGTTGTTGGCACATGAGGTAAGTTGGCAAATCTTTGGCATTGATCACATTGTTGAACAAAGTTGTGAGTGTCGCACTCATGTGTGGCCGTAGTACCCCAAAGTGATTAGCTTGTCGCCAGAGTCCCGGCCCCCCGGTGTCCACCACAAATTCCACTATGCACTTCGTGTATCAATAGTGGCGACCTCTTGAGGTGGATGCACTTTAGTAATGGTCGAGTATAAGATCTTCCGAACAGTCGCCTCCTTGAATGACATACCTTGGAGCTTTCTTTTGATAGCTCGAGCCTTCTTCTCGTCATTATCCGGCGCCTCACCACTTTCTAAGTATGCCTTCATTTCCTCGATCCAACACTTCTCCCGAGTCCAATTTCTTGAGGGATCATCTATGCATTGAATTTTTACTCTTTCATAGGCCGGACTTTCGAGGAAGGAGATAGGTTCATCATGTGGTTCATCCGAAGTGGCTAATTTCGAGAGGAGGTCGGCCTAGCTCATTGTCTTCTCGTCCAATTCTCTCAATCTCCTGCATTCCAAATCTTTTATCGCTTCCTTCACCAGGTCACGCATTTGATCGCCGTGGCACTAAGCACCTCGTACTCGCCTCGACCGGTTAACTATCAATTGTGAATCACAGGAAGCCATGATCTTAGTTGCTCCAAAACACTTGGCGTACTCTATACCGCTATCAAGGCTTCGTATTCGGCCCGGTTATTGGAAGCATCGAACTTGAACCTTAACGACTCCTCGTACACCGTCCCGCATTCTCGGTTCAATTAGCACTATCCCAGCCTCCACCGCTATTCTTGGTCGCCGATCCGTCCGAATAGACCTTCTAACAATCGTCTGTAGATCGACGGCGACCCGGGACTCGACTCCTTCCCTTTAGCCTTTTCTTTTGGAGCTCGCCGCTCGTCGTCTTCCTTCGCGAACGTAAGCTCGACCAAGAAGTCGCCTAGAGCTTGAGCCTTCAATGCCTTTCGAGGTCGATACTCAATGTCAAATTCCGCAAGGGCAATTGACCAATTGAGAAGTCGACCCGAACTCTCCGCTTGTGAAGAATTTTTCTTAGTGGGAGCATTTGTAAGAACCACAATTGGATGAGCTGTAAAATAAGCTCGCAGCCTTCCTCGAAGCCACGACTAGGGCATAAGCGACCTTCTCAAAGATTGTAGTATCTCGCTCTCTACATCTCGATAAGGCCTTGCGATGTAGTATACCGGTTTTTGAAGCCCTTCATCCTCTCTAATCAACACCGCCGCAACCGACTTGTCTCCCACGTGCATGCATATACAAATAAGGTCTCTCCAAAGTGGTCGGGCTACTTAGCAGAGGTGGAGTAGCGAGGTAATCCTTCAATTGTTGAAACGACGAATGACATTCGGTCGTCCATTCAAAGCTTTTCGTCCCCTCGTAGCTTTGAAGAAGGGGAGAGATCTCTCGCCGACTTAGATATGAAGCGACCAAGTGCCGCTACTCTACCGTTAAGTCGCCGCATTTCTTTGATACGTGGGAGCTTTCATGTCGACTGTGGCCTTGATTTTTCTCGATTAGCTTCTATGCCTCGTTGCGATACCATAAACCCAAGGAATTTCACCACTACACCAAATACACACTTCTTTGGGGTTGAGCTTCATGTCGTTTGCTCGATTGGCGAACGTTTCCTTTAGGTCGACCACGTGACGTCCAGTCTTTGTTTTGATGACCATATCGTCGACGTAGGCCTCCATGTTTCGGCCAATTTGAGAAGCAAAGACTTTGTTCACCATCCTTTGATAAGTTGCCCCTGCATTCTTCAATCCAAATGGCATCATGTTGTAGCAATAGATGCCTCCACGGCCGCTTGAAATGCCGTCTTGATTATGTCGTCCTCATGCATCTTAATCTGGGTGGTAACCCGAATAAGCGTCGAGGAAGCCGAGGGTTGAGTGGCCAGCAATGGAATCGACTATCTTGTCGATTCTAGGAAGGATAGCCGTCCTTTGGGCAAGCAAGATTGAGAGTGGTGAAGTCGACACACATCCGCCATTTGCCATTTGATTTCTTCACCATGACCACGTTGGCCAACCACGTTGTATGAGTGGCCTCTTTGATTATCCCTGCACTCAAAAGTTTTTGTACCTCAGCTTTGATAGCCTCTTCCTTGTCACGAGCAAAACTTCTCAACTTTTGGGGTCTAGGCTTTATGGTCGGGTTGACTTCAAGTCTGTGAACAGCGACCTCTTCCTTGATTCCCCTCATGTCTTCTACCCTCCATGCGAAGACATCATTACTTTCCTTGAGTAGCTCGATGATTTCTGCTCGTTCCTCAACTGATAGCTGCTTCCCAATCTGAATTTTTTGGTCGGGGTAGAAAGGTTGGTGATTACCGACTCTAGCTCATCCACGCCTTTCTAGCTCGGTCCATCCCTGAATTGTAGAGTCTCAATGATTATCTCCTTGACCCTTTGTCTCTCCTCGGCCCTCAGGTGTGGAGCTTCTTCTGCTATCATATCATCTAACTTGTCTGCAACCTCGCTGGTGGTGGTGGCCCCCGAGTTATTGTCGAGCTGGAGGCATAGGTTGCCTATGATGACTTGGTCGACCATAACTACATCTGAATCGACCTCAGTGGTGTTAGAGTGACGTGTCGACTCAAGCATGACCTCGTCATTTGAGCGATAGGTCGACTCTTCCACGTCGGTAATTGTTGACAGTCTGGTAGTTTTGGTGACCGATTGAGACAACTTTAAATAACCGTCTGCTGTCTCGATCTCTAGTTCTCTCTTCTTTCTTTCCCGAAGAACATGGTCCGTAAGCCCGAGCCGTGCTCAGACGCAACCTATTCCAGAAAGTGTGGGAACTTGACTCGTTGATGAGGAATTGACGCTACCATTCCAAGAGCGACCCGACCAGAATACCAAGTATGGCGGCATAATCACTGTTTACATCAATCACAATAAATTGTACCTTCGAGATGACCCCGAGGGGTGCCGCCTAGGTCGATGTCGAGCTCTATCTTGCCTTTTGCATCAACTCGATGGTTGGTGAAACCCTCCAACCTACCATCATATCTCTCCAACTGCTCATCATTAAGACCCATTTCTTTAAAAGTTTTGTAGAACAAAATATCCTTGCAGCCCCCGTCGACTAAGAGTCTCGCTTCGTCGTGCATCCGTCTATGAGACCTGGGATGACGAGAACTTGCTCCCTAGCCGCCATATTAGTTGCCAATTCATGGGGGTAGAAGCTGATCGCTTCATCTCTGACTTCTCTTCTTGGAGGTACATGTGGGGCCTTATTGAGTTGGAAGATCTTGTGCTTGATGGCCGTGTTGCTTGCTTGCTCCGTAATGACCCCTGTGTTCAATCTAGGTTTCCTAGGTCCCCGCCGTCCGCCCGTCGGCCGCTCGCCTCCACCCGCCGAGGCCTTTTCACGTAAGCCTCGAGTCTCCCCGGTCGACCATTCTCTCGGATGATACGCTTCAATCCCAAGCAATCCTCTCGTGAGATGACCAAATGGTCCCTTATGGTAGTCACAATATTTGCTATTGTCCCTTCTAAATTTGTTGCACGGGTTCATTGGGACAGAGGAGCCGCCCGACAAAGATTCATAATTTCGTTCGGCTCATCAGTAAGGGGAGTGAAAGCCTCGGTACCTTCTCTCGTAGCCCTTGTCGTGTTCTTTCCATTTTTATTATTTCCTCCATTCTTGTTGGAGTCTTTCTTATCATCGGAGACCTCAACCTTAGGACTCTTACCATTCTTCTTTTCTTTCCTTTCTTCAGCTAGCGCAACATTATACACCTTTTCAAACAACTCCTGTCGAGTTGTGACCGTTCGGACTGTGAGCTCGTAGTCCATGTCTTCCGAGGAAATACCACTTCTAAGCAATTGATCACCTCCCGTCTCGTGATGTCCTCTTCAATCTTGTCGACCATTTCTTTGAACTTGGTGAAGTAGCTCATGGAGCTTTCGTTTTTGGCCCGCACCAAGTTGTTTAAATCCCCCACCGTCACTTTCCGAGCTCCAAAGAGCCGAGAAGCGATCTAGGAACTCGTCCTCAAGCATGTCCAAGTGGTTATGCTACCACCGCCAAACCATTAAAACCACGTCAAAGCCGCTCCCGTGAGGGTACTTACGAGGGCTTTGCACATATTGTCGTCTTCATTGGCGACAAAACACATCGTGGCCTCCAGGTGTGCTATGTGGCTTCTTGCATTGGTGGAACCAGAATACTTCTCTAGAAGGGCAACCTCGAAACTAGGGGAGGTCGACTATCTCTCGGTTCCTTGGAAAGAGGTCGAAGAGCAAAGTCAATTCGTTCGACCTTTCCAAAGCATCCTTTTCTTCTCCTCCTCCCATCAAGCTCAAACTTCTTTTTCATCAACAACCATTCCCTAGCATCGGGTCTTTCATCTCGAGGGGGCGCAGATTTGACTTCGGCCTTCACTTCTAGGAGTCACCCGCCTACTCCTTCGTCCCCGCGAGAATGAGCCCTCTCTCGATCGAACCAGAGATCTCGTGCTGTCACTTCCTTGTGGCGACTGCGCCTATAATCTCCGAGTGGCGACACCGCGCCTCTCTCTCTCTTACGGGCGACCTGCGCCCGTTCTCGCCTCTATGAGACCCCGACCTCTCGCGTCGGGCCGGCGAAACCCGTCTCTGTTTCTATTGGCCGTTGCGCGTCCTTAAGTCGATTGAGCCTCTTGCTCCCTCAAGTTTCGCTGAGGCTAGCCCTTAGGTCGTTCTCAGGCACACGAACGACCGTAGGAGCTCGTTGAACTATCCCGTTTTCACCATTCCGCCCCACACCTTCATTTGGCCTCAAACTCCCGGCCCGTTGCCCATTAGAAACCCGAGTAGGGGCCACTCTCTCGTGAGCGTATGTCGGCCTGTTACGCCTCCTCCACGGCTATCAAGTCGGCGAATGCGGGCTCGCTCCAACATCATCTCCTTCTTGCTCACGGGGTTGGTGGAGGGGCCTCGCCCCGTTTCCAACATTCACCCGAGCAGTTGGACGCTTTGGAGGAGGTGGAACTCCTTGCCCATCCATATGCCTTTTCCTCTCCTTGTGTTAGGCAATCCCACCGCCATCAACGACACTTGGTAGAGCGTGTGGCTCTACCACGAGGACGATTTGGTGGGGGAGGAGGCAAGCTCAAGTTTTCAGCGTTTGCGTTTGTATTCGTGTTGTTGTTGTTCACTTCCTCATGCCCAAGTGAAGCCTCGGATACGTGTCCGTCTGAAGTCACCATTGTTGTAGGTTGATAGAGTTTTCGAGGTCAATTTTAATGCACGATTCCCGGCAATGGAACCAAACTGATGCTGCAGGAATTGTGCTTTATCAATAATCCTCCACGTGGCAAGATTAATCACCTAGCTCCTTGACCAAATCGTAACCCACGACTAGCCGGATGTGTCTCCGGCGAAGACGCTCGGGCGTGAGAGTAAGAATACCGTTGAATAAAGCTCAAAATGTATTGAATAATGAATTCAGAATACAAAATGGCAGTTACCTTTCACCGTTTGGTAGTGATGAAGTATTTATAGGAAAAAGTGGTGTATTTTTGGGGAGGCAACATGTCCTCCGAGATTGTAGCGAGCTACTTGGTCGTGGACACGTGTCTATAACGGTCCCCGATTTGTAGGGATGTGGTTATGAGAATTGTTTAACCAAATATGCCTGCAAGTGTCGGTCGTCATTTGTTAATTTAGGTCGAGGTCGCCACTGTGGAATGGTCGACCCGACCGTCTGCAGAGCATGGTTCGTACCCGAATTGTAGTATGGATCACGAGGTCGGACTAAGTTAGGTCGGGACCTGGTAGGTCGGACCGACTACGGGCTTAGTCGACCGATGTTCGAGATGGGCCTTGGGCCTTGTTCCGATTGGATCGGTCTCATTGAGAATGTGGGTGCCAATGCTATCCGGATTGGACGCTTTACTTAGCAAATTTCCAACTCGACACTTTTGTAGATGTTCGTAGCCTTTTTTTTTTTTTTTTTTTTTTTTGTAATGAGACGCATTGTAATGAGTCGGAGAGAGTATTGTACAATACTTCTTACATTCTTGCATCAGTATATTGTACGGTACAATATATTAAAGTTATTCTACACAAATTATTTATAATATATTTTATTTGTATAGTACACTCTGGTTAAAAAAAAAAAAAAAAAAAAAAAAAACTATCCTGCATAAAATGAACAAGATTAGCGGTAGTTTATTTTAAAAAATAATAATAAAAAATTGAAGAATTCTTGAAAAATGAGAGGGAGGGGGTAGTAGGTTCACCAACCCCGCACGACGGCCACTTGCTGAAATGTCGCACTCTGTATCTTATTGGTTGTTGGTAAAGTCAAACTATAAAATAATATTTTTATTCCTTTTGAAACATAATAATAATAATTTGTAAAAAAACAAAATATCATTATTAGTATTTAAAATATATACTTTCTCCCTCTCTAATGAGTAGGTCTGCTGAGAAACGCGTTTCTCCATAACTACGATGGAAACTGCGTTTTTAATAAATGTAGTTTCATACGTTTGATAACCGTAAGAAAATTTCTGATATCGGGCCTCAAAGGGTTCGGATATCCGGAAGCTTTAGACGGATATCCGTAGCCTTTGGGCGGATATCCGTAAAAATAGATTTGAAGCCAAATCCAAGGCCAAGACCGTAAATTGCTTATTGAAGGTTTTGGATATCCGAAACCTTCGTCGTATATCCGTAAACCATCAAATGAATATCCGTAAACATTTTGAAAGTTTCTGGATATCATTTTGAAGGTTTCGGATATCACTTTCATGAAACTTCGGATATCCTTTCAAAGGGTTACGGATATCCGTAACCTTTGAGATCGATATCCGTAAGAACCACTGGAGACAAGGTAAGTACGGCCAATACAAAAAGTTTCTGGATATCCTTTCAAAAGGTTCTGGATACCCGTAACCCGTTTCTCCATAACTTATGGAGAAACGCGTTTCTCCCTAGATTTTACGCTCTCTAATACTCTTTCCGTCTGAAAAGACAAAATTTTCATTTTAGGTGTCTCATTTAAAAAGACACACCTTCAAAATGAAATTTTTTAATGTTTTTTTATTCATATAACTCATTTGTAATACTCATAATAATTATTCAATAACTATTTCATACCCCACTTTCTCTCTTATACATCACTTTTTATAATCACAACATTTGCTTTCATACATTTAATTACAATTTCAGAATATCAATGAGATTCACTTTTCACACTTGCAAGAAAATCTTTCTAAATATCTTTTCTTTTTCGTCTTTACTTTTTATAATCAGGTTTTAAAAAAAAAAATCATATATTCAATTTTAATAACCAGGAATGGGATCGAGGGAGAATTTGGTAAAAGAGAATTTTTATTTTTATATTCATTATGTAAAAAATGGATATATATATAGATATATATCACAATATTTTGGGGGAAACTAGTTTCTCCCTAAGTTATAAAAAGTCCGTTTTTTTTAAACTCGATCTTATATTCGTCAAATATTTGCAAGTTGAAAAATTGGACTTTTATAATTTATGGAGAAACCGATTTCTCCCAAAACTTACTCTATATATATATATATATATATATATATATATATATATATATATATATATATATATATATATATATATATATATATATATATATATAGTATATATACTCCCTTCTTCCCAATAGAAGCTGCCTGTTTTTTGCCTTGCGCGCAAATTAATAAAATGGGTGGGAAGAAAAAATATTGTGAGTGTAATTTGAAAATAGGAGAGAGAATGAGTGGAGGGAATAGTAAATTATAATGGTGTTGTGAGTATTAAAATAATGTAGGAGAGAGAATGAGTGGAGGGAATAGTAAAGATTTCTTTGTCAAAAAAGGAAAGTAAAAGCTATTAATGGGACACTCAAAATGGCAAAATGTGAAGCTACTATTGGACGGAGGAAGTATATATATATATATACTAGTACATATGCCCGTGTCCAAGGACACGGGTGTTTTTTTTATTTTTTTTTAAATTATTTTTTTTTTAATTTAAAAAAAAAATAAAAAAATCAGTTACTTAATTAATTTAAGTAAACCCTCCTAAAGCTCACTCTTAGCCCAAACCCAAAGTCTTAGCCCAAATCCTAAGTCTTAGCACAAATTAAGGGCAAAATAGAAAACAGACTAAATAGTGAGGGTAAAATAGGGAAAAACCCCTCCGGAACTGTTCATAGAAGCTGCTCACTTTAGGGGTTTAATTTATACTATAGATATATATATATATATATATATATATATATATATATATATATATATATATATATATATATACTCCTCTCGTCTCATAAAACATTACCCATTTTACTATTTTCAAAGGCCCCGCTTTAAAGTCTCACTTTCCTAAAAAGGAAATTTTTTAATACTTCTTTATTCATGGGACCCACTTGTCATACTCACAACACTTTTCAAATTTACTATTCTCTCCACTCATTCTCTCTTCTCCCACTCACAACACCTACTTTAATAACATTATTCCTTATTTTCCGTTCTCAACAGTAAAGGGGTAATGTTTTGTGGGACGCAGGGAGTATATATATATATATATATATATATATATATATATATTGTGTGACCTATACATTTATGGATGAGCACTAAATTTAATTTTTTAAAAAAAATACTTCCTCCGTTTCAATCTAAATGTCCAAACTTTCCATTTTGGGCGTCCCATTTAAAATGTCCCATTTCCAAAAAAGGAAAGTTTTTTTCACTATTCCACCCACTCATTCTCTCTCCTACTTTACTTTTACACTCACAACATTCTCTCTCCTAACTATTCCTCGCACTCATTCTCTCTCCTATTTAATTTTTCATACTCACAACATTTAAACTTTTTCTCTTTCCTACCTCACTTTTTCTCTTTCCTACCTCACTTTCCTTAATTCTCGCGCCGGACCCATTTTTGGACATTTAGATTGGGACGGAGGGAGTATTTAGTAGTAGTATACTCTCTCTGTCCCGATTCATGCTTCACCATTTTGGTGAAGCACACAAATTAAGAAAGCAATATATATATTCAAAAATAATGAAAGTGGAAGAAGAGTTGTGAGAGGGAAAAAGTGAGTGGATATGATAAGTGAGATTCATAATTTAAATGTGTGAGAGAGAAAAGTAAGTGGGTATAATAGAATATTAATAAATTTCTTCTATTTTAGGAAAAATGAAGCTTCTACTGGGACACCCATTTGAATAAAAGGTGAAGCTTCGAACGGGACGGAGGGAATATTTTTTTGTTCCGTTCGAAAGTTCGAAAATTAAGATAAAGTGATGGTTGTGAGTAAAGATAGTTGGGTAGAAGCGAGAAAGTGGGATATGAAATAGTTTGTTAAGAATTGTTGTGAATATGACATGTGTATGTAGCCCACAAATAAAATAGTAATGAAACTTTTCATTTTTAACTTTCGGATGGGATAATCTTTTGGCAATATTTGAATTTTCAGGTGTGACGGAAGGAGTAATTTTTTTATTTTTTTTTTTGGTGTTATAAATTTTTTTTAGGGAAAGAAATGAGGAGGTTATTATTTACTACTAACAAATGTAGCACCTAATAAACATGGGAGAGTGATCGAAAAGTTTTAAAAAAGTTTCATGATATTTGAGAAGTTTCTTCATCATGTTGTATCATAAATGCAGTATTATATTCACATATAAGTAAATATAATAATATTGCATACAATATTATATACTCTCTCCGTCCCAGCCTAATGTGAACCAAAATGTTAGGCACACCGATTAAGGAAAAGTAAGAGAGAGAAAAAGTGGAGAGAGAATGTTGTGAGTGTAAAAGTAAAATAGGAGAGAGAATGAGTGGAAGGAATAGTTAGGAGAGAAAATGTTGTGAGTGTAAAAGTAAAATAAGAGAGAGAATGAGTGGGGTAAATAGTGAAGATTCCCTTTCATTTTGGGCAGTTCACACTCGACTGAGATGAATCAAAAGGGAAACCAGTGTACACTCGACTGGGACGAAGGGAGTATTACTGTATAAGAACTTTCAGATCATTTCGATTTGATGAAAAACTTGAGAAAAATTAATTTGTTCCAAAAAAAACTTTCGAGTCAAATTCCAAATAAACATTAACCATGTTTCCAATTTAGTGTTTTGTCTCAATCAGAGTCTCTATATATTTCATATTCTGTCCATTAATAAAAACCTCATTTCAAGTTTCATCTCTCTCTCTCTCTCTCTGAGCATTTGTTTGTTTGAGTGTAAGCGAAAATGGGAAGCGTAGATGGAGAAAGAACGACAACCGGTTGGGCAGCGAGGGACGCTTCCGGCGTTCTTTCACCCTACACTTATTCTCTCCGGTGAGTGATTTTCTTCTCTTTAATTTATCAACTACACCCTCCTGTCCCAAAATGAATGACTAAAAAGACTTTAAAATTGGTTTTTGATGATCAACAGTAAAAATTTGAAGATTTCTTTCCTTACTTAAACATTTCTGATTAATGGTATTTAATCTACTTGTGTTTCTAATTCAAGGCCTCCTTAATTCTATTATTGTTATTTTTTCTGTGTATATCTAATTAATTCAACTAATTTCCTTACTGATGTGTTCCTGATTAATGTAATTTCACCCAGAAATTCCTTTATTTTCATAGGATTAATGTTTTTCTTTCTTTCTGTGTTTTGTGTGTGTTGATGAAGAGAGACAGGGGCAGAAGATGTGTACATAAAGGTTCTGTTCTGTGGGATATGCCACACTGATGTCCATCAAGTCAAGAATGATCTTGGCATGTCCAATTACCCCATGGTTCCCGGGTACCTCTCTCTCTCTCTCTCTCTCTCCCTCCTCATCTACTACTCTTTATGTTGTACCTTTTGCACATAATGTTGTACCTTGTTCTTTTGATGGTATTGGTTTGCATTTAGTGTCCTCAATCTTTGTATTTAGTGGTGGCAAAATAGGTGTTTCGATTATCCAATGGGTTGTTATATATTAAAAACTAGTACATGTCCAAGGACACGGTTTTTTTTTTTTTTAATTTAAAAAAAAAAAAAATTTAAGGGCAAAATGGGAAAAAATGGGAAAGGGACAAATGTATGAGGGCAAAATGGGAAATTTGCCGCTTGGCACTATTCATAGTATTGTAAATGATACAATTAGTACAAGAAGGCTTTTGTATAGCAAAGAGTTAATGGGTGTGAGAATGAAAGTAAAGTAGGAGAGAGAAAGTGGGTAGCGAGTTTTTGTTATGAGAACGATAAATAACAAATCAATTAAGAACCTTATTATAAGACAAACCAAAAAGAAAAGTAAGAACCTTATTATTCTGGTACCGAGGGATTATTAAATTTGAACTTGAAATAGCTCTCAATTGCATTAGTCCTTGGATGGTGCCTTATATTGAGGTGTGTTACTCCAACAAACTATACCACCATTGTAGGAAACCATCTTTCTTTCTCACCAAATTTAGATACAATCACACAAATGACTCTTCTGTCTCAAAAAAGAAAATGTCTACTCCGTCTCTTTAAATGAATGTTGAATTCACTAGATACAATCATACAAATTACTCTTTTGTCTCAAAGAAATGTCTACTCCCTCTGTCTCTAAACGAATGTTGAAAAAAGAAATGCTTCTAAGAGCAAATTTGATTTTTTTTTTCCGACATTCATTTAGGGACGGAGGGAGTCTTTTTATTAAATGGACATTCTGTAATGTTTACTTATAAATTTATTGGTAAAGATGTACGTATATATATTCTTGCTATCAACTTTTTAAACTTCGTATTAGCAGGAATACAATAAAATGTGAAAAAAAAAATGGTAAAAAATTATTTAGGGACAAGGATTTTGGAAAATAATCATAGATATTCATTATGATTTTTTTTTTAAATAAAAATAAAAATTCATTTTAGGACAAAGGAAATATAATGTGTAAAATAAACTTTATGGTACTTTATATGCTTTGGCTGAATAGATTTTCTGGTGTATTAATTATGGAATATCAGAATTCAATTGGATTAAATAGTGTTGAGGGAAAACAGACAGACAAATTTGACAAATTATGTCAGGCATTGATTGATTATTTTGGTCTTATTTGTTTTGGAATTATACTAATTTAATTTGTTTATATATTTGGGGTTGGTGAAGGCATGAGGTAGTAGGTGAAGTTGTGGAGGTTGGATCAGATGTGACCAAGTTCAAAGCTGGGGATTGCGTCGGGGTTGGTACAATCGTTGGATGCTGCAGAAATTGCAGGCCTTGCAATGCTGATATTGAGCAATATTGTAACAAGAAGATCTGGTCCTACAATGATACCTACACTGATGGAAAGCCAACTCAAGGCGGATTTGCTGGCTCTATGGTCGTTGATCAAAAGTAATTTCCAAACTTTCCTTTAACATTTAGCATACCATGCATATCCAATTATCCATACATATGGATAATGCAACCACATTTCCCTTTTTCGAGTTACACGGTTGAGATCATTTGAGTGTTTAGTGGATTTCACGTTTTATCCGATTAATCTTGACTGCACAATTCAAGAAAGGGGATGTGGACACATCTCGCTTGTTGTTGAGCTGCAACGAGTTAGGGAGATGCAAGCATGTTCCCCGTTTTCTGAGTTATGCAGTGGAGATCATTCGGGTGCTTGGTGGGCCCCACATACATCGAATTAATCTTGCCTGCACAATTCAAAAATGGGGGATGTGGGCGCATCTCACTCGCTTCACTGCTGCTTTTGTGTCCACTAAAGAATCAACCATAGATAACTTTTGTAATTGCATTGATACATAGGACCAAGAAATTCAGATGGTCTCAAAGGAATACTTATTTTCCTTTTCCCATTTTACCCCTTTGAACAGATTTGTGGTGAAAATCCCAGATGGTTATGCACCAGAACAAGTAGCACCCCTACTATGTGCAGGAGTAACAGTTTACAGCCCACTAAACCACTTTGGCCTAAAACAAAGTGGACTCAGAGGAGGCATATTAGGGCTAGGAGGTGTTGGACATATGGGAGTCAAGATAGCCAAAGCAATGGGTCATCATGTTACTGTCATAAGCTCTTCTGACAAGAAGCGCGAGGAAGCCATGGATCACCTTGGTGCCGATGATTATCTTGTCAGCTCTGACGCGGCTAAAATGCAGGAAGCTGCTGATTCCCTTGACTATATTATTGACACCGTGCCGGTTTTCCATCCTCTCGAGCCGTATCTTTCGTTGTTGAAGCTTGATGGGAAATTGATTTTGATGGGTGTTATTAATACCCCTATGCAGTTCATTACTCCCATGGTTATGCTTGGTAAGTCTTGCTTTGCTTTTACTAGGACTGGGAATGTTGTTTCTGTAAAGTCTAAAATGTGGATTAAATTGGTTGAATGTAGGGAGGAAAACGATCACGGGAAGCTTCATAGGGAGCATGAAGGAGACAGAGGAGATGCTGGAGTTCTGCAAGGAGAAGGGGTTGACATCCACCATTGAAATGGTGAAGATGGACTACATCAACACTGCATTCGAGCGGTTGGAGAAGAATGATGTGAGGTACCGATTCGTCGTTGATGTGGCCAACAGCAAACTTGATCAGTAAACATAAAAGAGTCATATGTTTAAAGCATATTTATTTCATGAAAATGAAATAATGTGAGTTTTAATGGGTCCCAGCATTTTGTTTTGAAATTCAATGAAGTGGTTTGTGTGTTGTTGTTGTGGTTGTGATATTGAATTGACATTTACCAAACCTTGTGATGTACTCCATTGTTGATCATATTTGACTATTTCTGATATCCTCTTGTGCAAAAAGGAATGCATGTGGACCATGATCTATTATCATTTCCTACTCTATATGTCCCGTAAAAAAAAAAAAAAAAAAAAAAAAAAAAAAAAAAACTAATAAAAAAGCATGCTTTTAAAAATTAGTATTGCCCCCTTTAGAAAAAATGTTTAATTTTGGTAGATAAAATTTAAAAATGGACACACACACACACACATATACTCCCTCCGTCCCAGCCTAAAAGCCACAAATTTCCTTTTTGGGCGTCCTATTTAAAAAGGCACTTTCCCAAAAAGGAAACCTTAAATCAATATTCTCTCCACTCATTCTCTCTCCTACTTTACTTTTACACTCACAACATTCTCTTTCTTACATCACCTCTCACTCATTCTCTCTCCTATTTAATTTTTCATACTCACAACATTTAAACTTTTTCTCTTTCCTACATCACTTTCCTTAATTTGCGTTCCCTCTCCATTTTTTGTCTTTTAGACTGGGACGGAGGGAATATATATATATAGGAGGGTGTTCAAATGATAACCTATTTAAAATGAGAAACATGAGAATCAATCACAACCATTGGATTAAAGTAAATTAATGATTTAGATTAGATGTACTTTTATAAAAAATATGGTGGCATTTTTGCAGTTTTTTATGGAAGTTAGGAGGTAAAATGTTATTTGACCATCACTATTAAAAATCATTACGTCATCATTTATATTTTCCTCAAATTTTAAAATTAAATATCTCAAAATTTATAAGTCGGAAAAAAAATCTGAGAACACTATTTTTCTCGTCTCGACAGACGAATCAAACTGCATCCCCGAAGATAGGTTTTTGAAAAAATAATGTTTAACAAGAATGAAATTCTCAAAATACACTTAAATTCAATAGCAAACTAACTACTAAATTCAAGTGTATTTTGAACATTACATTTGAATTCATAGAAAATACACATGAATTTAGTAGCTAAATACCTACTGAATCCAAGTGTAGTATTTAAAATACACGTGGATTCAGTAGCTAACTAGCTACTTGATCATTAGCTAACTATCTAATGAATCCATGTGAAATTTTCAAAATACACATGGATTAAGTTGTTAACTAGCTACTGAATGCAATGTTCAAAATACATATGGATTCAGTATCTAATTAGCTATTAAATCAAATTAAAATGTTCAAAAATATACATGGATTCAGTAGCTAACTAGCTATCGAATCCACCATTACGTATTAAAAAATACACATGGATTCAGTAGCTAGTTAAATCCATGTGCAACGTTCAAAATACACATAAATTCAGTAGCTGAGTAGCTACTGAATCCATGTGCAATGATCAAAATACACATAAATTAATTAGCTAATTAGCTAATGAATACAAGTGTAATGTTCAAAATACACATAGATTAATTAGCTAATATATAGTTTTACTTTAGTGAGACCGATTAAAATAAAAACCACTATGACCAACTACAATCATTGAATAACAAACAAATCAAGGGTTTAGATTAGAAATTATATGGATAGATGCGGTGACATTTTGCAATTAATAGGATAGTATAAAGATTGGCCGTAGAATGTCATTTGACCTTGTAAATTCAAAACCTGTCACGTCATTATCCCAATTTCTCTCAAATTTCAAAATTAAATATCTCAATATCTATAAGTCGAAAAAAAATTCAAAAACATAATTTTTTTTCGTATAGACGAAATGAATCATTATTTTTTTCCTTAATTCCCGCGCAAACAGTAACAGTGCGATTACTAGCGGGACGGAGGGAGTTTAAATGTTGTGATTGTAAAAGTAAAATAGGAGAGAGAATGAGTGGAGGGAATAGTAAATTATAATGGTGTTGTGAGTATTATAATAATGTAGGAGAGAGAATGAGTGGAGGGAATAGTAAAGATTCTTTGCCATTATAGGAAGTGTGCGGTTTGTAATGGGACGCCCAAAATAGAAAGTGTGCGATTTGTAGCGGGACAGAGGGAGTATGTATTTTGAATATTACATTCAGTAACTAGTTAGATAATGAATCTATTTATATTTTGAACATTGTATATAGATTCAGTAGCTAGTTAGCTACTAAATTCATGAGTATTTTTGAACATTACACATGAATTCAGTAACTAGTTAGCTACTGAATCCATGTGCATTTTTAAACATTGTACTATGATTCAGTGGCTAATTAGCTACTGAATCCATATGTATTTTGAACATTGCATTCTTTAACTAGTTGGCTAATGAATCCATGTGTATTTTGAATATTTCACATGAATTCAATAGCTAGTTAGCTACTGAATTCATGTGTGTTTTGAACATTACTCTTAGATTCAGTAGCTATTTAGCTATTAAATTCATGTATATTTTTGAACATTTTATTTGGATTCAGTAGCTAGTTAGCTACATAATTTATGTGTATTTTGAACATTACCATTACACATGAATTCGCAAGAGTTAATTAGCCACCTAATCAGTGTATATTTTAACATTGTATTTGAATTCAAGCTTCTTTATTTCAGTATCCCACTTAATTTAGGACGTCTCACTTAATTTAGGACGTCTCAAAATAGCACGTTTATATTATATTTATATTGAATGGGAGCACTTGTCATACTAATAGCAATAATTCCATTACTATTTCTCCCATTAATCACTAATGATCTGTCCCGTGAAATATGCAAACTATTTAGTTGAGACCCTTAAATTTTGCCACGGGATAGTACGGTAACATTTTCAAATCTCTACCTCTCTTCATCTTTCGTCGGTTGTCAATCATTTTATTTGAGGTGTCTATTTTCATCTTTTATTAGGTTTTAGTATTTTTGAACGGTTGTACTTTTTGAATTGTAGACTAACAACTAGTCTTAGAAAATTTTATTAATAAAATTATTTACTTTTGAACTTGGACAGAATTTTATTTTATTTTATTGAAAAATACAAAATAATTCAAAGATAATCTTTTTAAACTTTTGGATAAAACTTTTGGATCACTCTCGTCTTGTAATGGATAAAATCATTTAAAATAGGCAAGTTTGAAGTATATTTCATCTGCTTTTGGACGCCGGACAGCCCGGCCACGTCCGTCGTCCTATCCAAACCTAATTCACATTTACGTCAACCAATTTGATAACTACAAAATGGAATCTCCCTCCCTCCCTCTTCTGTTAGATTTATGTCAAATCCCCCAATCCATCAGTCAGTATTCAAGATCCCACCATAGCCAATTAGTCACCTGTTTACATCTTTGGTTTTAAATTATTATGCAAGTACCAAAGATTATCGACGTTGTGTCGACTTGGTCGTCCTAGTTTGAAATACTCCATCCATCCCAAGTACGTCCCTAAATTAATGTTTTTTCTTTCGATAAGAAAATAATTTTATTGCAATTTTATCATGAAATAAAACATGTTATATAAAAACAAGTAAATATTATGGTCTTAGATTATCACAAAATGAACCGACAAAGTACAAATAACAGTGGCTATCAGATTTTTTTCTTAATGGGGCGAAAATTATTTGATTATGGAATACTATGATGTAAAACATAATTTTTAGTTTTAAGGGGGGTTGCTATTTTCTCCAAGTAAAAAGGGGGCATAATGTGATTTTTAATGGTGAAAAGTAAATCATCAAAATTTACTAGTGTAAATTTGGTACATTTTAAAATGGAATGGGGGAACATTTTAAAATGGAAATGAGGCAGTGCCCCATATAACTAAGTCTGGCTCCGCAGCGCAAATAAGTAAATACTAATATTTCTTAAATAATTTGACAAGCCAATTAAGTAAATACTAATATTTTAAAGTAATTTGACAAGTCAATTGTAACACGCTGCTGACGAGAGGTAGCAGTATCAAACACATGATTGGTTATATCATTTTCTCAATTAAGAACAAGTGAGTAAAGTAAAATCATTACACAATGACCAATTAGTGTAATTTGTATGCCATATGATATCACCACTCAACATTATAAGTCATAATTCTATTATCAATTTCTAGATTTTCAACCAAAATAGCACACAATGTGTGCCTGCACAACAACTTACATAACATTTTCTTTCTACATTGTACTCCTAACTTCCAATATAGGGGATCAATTGTGCATTTGCTACACCATTTGCCACGTCGGAATCAGCTCCTTGACCCCCCATGTACGGCATTGACTCGAAAGGTTCAAGTCGAACTAAATCATAACCAACGACTGAAGTAAATGTTCATAAAGTATCTTGAAGGATTGAAGCCACTCAAAGTCACTGCAAAATAACACTCATTAGACTTTTATCACAATGGATGACAGCAAAAAACACACACACAACAAAGAAGAGCATATAAAGCTTACAAATGGGTGAAAGGATGATGACAATGCCAATTGGATAAAGGAAGAAAGTGGTCCGCTCCAAAAATGGCAGCACTGCAACAATTAAGGAGGCCAATTTTCAGAACCAAGTTTATACTCACTCCGTCCCAGATTGAATGTCCAGAAAATGCCCTCATCTACACTTGATTAAGAGCAAATTTGAAAAAATAAAATAAAAAATGGACAGTCATTTTGTGACGGAGGGAGTAATACTTTCGACCTGAATGAGTGTTATGCTTTGCATTAAAACCAGTAGTTTCAATTTTAGCATAAGGTAGCAAATATCCATTCACACGCATGCAGAGGGGGGGGGGGATCGAGCAAAGAATAATCTTACCATCGTAACCCAAAAAGTTGAGGTAATGGTAGTAAGATGCACCAGCCATAAAGAGTATGTTTGACAGCAATGTAGGAATGAAACCATGTGCTACCAGAAGAGGCGACAGAAAATAATGTATGACTGCCACAATATCGAAAGGCATCAATGAGATACAGAGTAAAATAAATCTTCAATAAAAACAGTACCAGAATAGCACCTACCATAAAGCAAAACGAACATCGGGAAGAAAGAGTTACAGTGCACATCAAACGCGTATAACCTGCAGCATACAAGCTCAATTATTTGAAGTGGCAGTGCCAGAAATTTTTTGAAAGGGGGAAAAATCCTTGTCGCTAATTAAAAGGGGGCAAATAAAATTTAGTACATTTTTTTCTATACACAAATGGGGGCAAGTTTCAATAAATTGCACTAAAACCCCTGAATTCTTAAAATATTTGCACTTGAAAAAAAAAATCAAATGGGAGCAATTACCCCCCTTTTCTTGCATGTAAATCGGCCAGTGATTATTTGGAAAAAAAATTGGAACATTTGCGTCCAAAAGAAGATGGCCAAAGAGTTTTTTCCCAAAAAAAGTGAAGCAAATATTTGAGGAATAAAGTTTGTGAACTTGCCATTCAACCCTTTGCTCCACCACATGACTGTTGGGTGCCTCCTCTCGAAGATAAGTATTTGTCAGGAACCTGCAGAACATTGTTGAATTATTTTGGACAATTTCAAGATTGTATAGAAAGCTATATTGGTTCATTTTAGGTCAGCTCGAGTACAAAGACAAGGAAAACTTAGGGCACGCGTATTTAGATCGAACATATGAACTTTCATTGTTGACAACTCTTACCAGCAACATGTAGCCAATAGAGCTCCAATTAGTAAGAAATGGAAAACTGTTACTGAAAAAACCACAAAAACAACATGTCCAGCACTATGATCATACCTGAAACAAAGGAAACATAAACTACATGAAGAATAGCATTTATAAAACAAAAATATCACCTTGGGAAACAAGTGCGCAAGTTAAAACAAGGAAATCATCAAAGATTTCAACTTGTAAAATGATTCGGCCTATGAGATTACTTTCTTAGAAAAGAGGTCACATGTGCTACTGAGAGCTAAATTAACATTTAAAGCTAATAACGGACTAACACTAGATGAATTTCCCACAAGTGCAGTCCCATGCAACCCTATTTTGAAACGTGTTGTGACTGAAAAATTCATGAAAACTTACGCGGCACAATAAGCCAGGGTTGAAACTGCCAAAAGTAGACTGCAGATTACAATAAAAGCAGGATCGTCACGTGCCCATTGGTTCTTGGTTTCTGAAAAGAGAGAGATGAATAAACAACCAATAGTATAGAAATTTATCGGCCTATAATTGTCAGCAATACAAAGTACAGATAACATCTTAGTTGAAGACCCCCAAGAGAAAGCTAGAGAAGATCTTGACTTACTAAAGTAGATAGCACTACATACACATGTTTCTATTTTGTCAAGTGCCAACAAAATTTTGGTTATCCAGGGCCCAGCAGCATATAATTTGATGATGCTTGGCACCTATATACAACACTTTCCCAAGGATGGCACAGCGAAATTGGCGATTTAGAAAATGGCTTAACTGAACTAGTGTATATGCAAGCCTAAGATTATGATCCCTGCAACCGTTGATAGAACTATGAACTTCCTAATTAAATATGGGCCCCTGTTATATATAATGATTCCATACAATTATCAGCAAACTCAAGTCCTCCATAGATTGATCCTATGTTCTCCTTTGGAATATTAATTTCCTGATATAATTACAAACTACTCTAGTACTCTCTCTCTCTCTCTCTCTCTCTCTCTCTCTCTCTCTCTCTCTCTCTCTCTCTCTCTCTCTCTCTCTTTCTCTCTCTCTCTCTTTTTCATTTGACAGGCCTTACACCATCTCTGCTTAAAATATTTTGTACCTCCTCTGCAGTAGCACACACCATAGAACTAGCAGACACGACAGCATAACTAAGAGAGGAGAAATTACCACCAGCAACTCTGCCGATGGTAACCATTGTGGAATCCAAGGAAAATATGCAAACACTTTGCATCTTATTCCCATAACTTTGGAGAGAGTGATATGCGAACTATTTGCATATTATAGCCCAAAGTCATGCAATACAAATTTTGTAGCATAAAAGCAATTATTACCAACCAGAAAAGAAGAAGCTGACTTACGCTTATGGTACTTCGTGTGCTGATAGCTGCATCCAGTTAATAGTTCCCCATGCAAAATGTAAAAGCAACATTATTGCATAGTTCCATGATAACATCAATAACTACTTAAGGAGAACACCTATTTGTACATGGTCAACTTCAAGTGGCAATGTGATGCTAGAAATTTACAACCCCACCTTCAAAGATAAGAAAAGCCAGATATGACAACTTATAAAAGGTAAATTGATAACAGAGTTAAACTCAACAATATCTTCTTATTGCATATGTGCTCTCTATGGCCAATAATCATATATTGATTGAGGAATAAGGTGCAGAAGAGTGCCTACAGTTTTGTCTGAAAACATAGGCTATATTACCAGAAAAGGTAACAAACTTTGACCTTATCAGCAAAGGAGGTCTTTATTAAAGAAAAGAACAAAACACTTCTTTATGTAACCTAATAAGGTAAAGAACTAGCCTCTTCGTTGCACATTTGCTCACAATAAGCATTCTGTCAAAATAATAAATGAAACGCAAATTTGATGTCCAAAAATAGCTGGCTGATCATTTTCATCTTACTTTAATTTCTTTGGCAAACAAATCAAATCCTTAATTACTCAACTTTCACACATGACTTTGTTGTCCCCATAAACATATAGCCGTTTTGCTTACTTGTATTCTAATCTGATACATATTTCTACGAACAAGAAAGCACATGTGAGTTGCATAATTGAGGAACACTGTGTCAATTAGTCGGTTGGCTCTTATTAGATGCTTCATCAACATTTTCATTAGGTCTTTGATGACTTTAGACAGATGCCCTACAATGAAGCTGAAAGGGTATTACCTTTTATTTTATGAGAAAAACATGTTTACAAACAATTTTATATCCATCGACATTTTTGGTAATTAAGTCCAGATATACTAACAAGCAAACATAGAAATCGACAGGTCTTAGAAACACAGGTCAAATTGTCAGGCATATATATTATGAACCTTTACTCTTTTTCTGAGTGCAAAGACACCAAAAGCGACAAAAAAGATCCACTGAAGTTCCTTCTAGTATACTTAAGTAACAAAAATATATAACATGTATTGTAAAGAGGGGACCTAACAGAATGTCCTCTCTCTCTCTTTCTATTGTAATTTTGTCTCGAGCTGGAATTGCTTCATATTTCCTAGCCGAAACCACCTAAAAAAAGACAACCAAATGAACCAACTAAAACCCAGCCTTTGACCCAACAATGAAACCACATAACTTCCATCAACAAGGTAACATGCGGACATGCAGGAACAAGAAATACAGCAGAAAAGCAGGAAGTAAAAAACAGCAAAACAATCACTAACGGACAGATACTTACACTACTTTCGGTGACGTGCATAAATTAAGCATTTGCCAGAAGGTGTATTCGATGTCCATTTGTTGCCACTGCATTAGACCCAAACAAAAAATGACTGTGCAGAGAAGTTAAATAAAAACACCATAAAAACAATAAAGCACATCAAAGTAAGCTTCAAAAGCCCACATGCATATAATATGATCATGATCATATTATACAGGGTGTATTCAACAGACACCTTCACAGTAGAACCATCTGAACTCAACATGCAACTATTAAAAAGAGGATCAAAATAAAAATGAATCACACTGGAAGAAAGAACGATGTGAGATAGAGATAACAACTTGTTCATAAGCCAAATGGAGAGGAATCAATACTTCGTCACAAAGAAATGGTGAGGAACATACATAATTCTTTGTCCCAAAAACACCACTACTCCCCAACCATGAAATAAATATTTAATTATTTTTTAAAAGGAAAAAAGGAAGAAGAGGAAATTTAACTCTGGTCCATCTCTCAGGTGATACTCTGGTTTCCTGCTATACTTGTTTTCTTCTTGCCCCTCTCCTTCTTCCTCTCTCTGCTTACTTCTAATATATCTTTTTGCTGCCACATTTTGGATTTTCTTATTCTAATTTCTCTTTTAAAATGAACCTGTAGGAAACCCTCTACCTTTTCCCTTGCTAATTTCCTGCCATTCACCATCTTCTCAAAGGAACTCTTATCATAGGGATATTAAGCGGTGTTTCTTTCCTGAAATGTTTCCCTGTACTGTTGAAGCAATATTTTCAACAAAACTAACTTTTAATATGCAAATATGGTGTTTGGTTAAGGAGTGAAGGTGCCAAAATCAATCTTGTGAGATGAATTGCAACCAACACAAATTGTTCTAAGTAAGTAATCATCTGTGCAAGGAATATGTTTTACATTTCAAATTATAAATGTTGTTATGTATTTCACTCAGGCGATCCAAACTGCCAACAGAAATGCTTTCCTTGTCATAATGGCAAACTTAATGACTGAATTTTACATGACCAGTAAAGACTTTTTCCAGAATAGTTTGAACTTGGAAACCCGATTTTCCAATAGAAATGTTGGCCCTACTTCCACACCGGATATATCGTAGAACCCGTTTAGTATGTTGGTAGAACATGATAAAACATTCATATTGACCTCTGACAAGAAATCAAAAACTTTCACCGAAAATATTTTGATTCAACCATCTATTTCTCAACTTGACTACTTGAATGTCGTATATTTCTACTACCAACTAATCATATTCTATTCCCAGTTCTTTTTATCTCTTTTTATGAGATTCAGAAATAGGAATCCCGATTGAATAAAGCTATGAAGGTTCGGAAAAGTCCATAAGTTCTTTTTATTTTTTTTTTAATCCCGGATTTCTTATAGATTCATAACGGCCCTCACAATTGCGAATACTAATTTGTTAAAGATATGAATTTGATTGAAAGATCTAGAAGTCCAGCTTTTACGGAAGAGTCAATTGCTAGGTTGAGTTTGGGGTGCAAATAACCATTGCATCCTCAATTCCACTTGGAATGTTCAGACAAGATTGAAATTTGAGCCTTAGATGAATTTTATTTCCATGTAGAGAATGATAGATGGACCTTGCGTAGTTTCGCTAGAGAGATAAAGCCTTTCTGCCACCTCTATCGCCATAAATAAAGACAGAGGAAGTAATACTTGAAGGAGAAAGCATAGTCAAAACTTCCTCCTGATAAACGGCTGACAACTGCTCCAAAATACCTCTTTTTGCTTGACAATCACGGAGACTTGTTTCAAAGATGAAGCTAAACTCAACTCAGCCATTGTCCCAATTACTTTGGGTGGACTACATGTGAATCATTACTATTCAATTCGAAGTCCAAGAAAAAGGTCGCCATCAAGGACCACACTCCCATAATTTCTTCATTACCGATGTCTATGTTAATTTTTGTTATTCCCTACATCGAATCAGGATAATTTTGAGATCCTCACATTTCCAAATGGGATGACAGATAAGCCGATCTATGTTTCATATGTCCAAACCATCTTAACTGCTTTTTCTCTGGTTGGCAATAATCAATATGCATCTTTTGGGGCGAATTGTACTGTGGCGGAATTTCGGCATTTAGAACTCCATCTTTCCTAGTTTATCAGCATATCATTCAAAGGTTCACATTTATAAATCTACACCCATCATGAGAATATGTTCTTTCCTACCGTAGTTTTCTAACGTTAGGTTCCATAAAGTAGCTTGGCTCTAATATCTTTCTTATTGCTAGTGATCCAAGTTTTGTTACCCTCTCCACTCAGAGAAATGCCTACAAGAGGGTCAATTTTGAAACCAAAAAAGCAGAAGGAAAACTACCAATTCAAAGTCAAACTCCATTTACACACCACAATCAAAACCAAGGTCAAACAAGCCCTGAAAAATGCCAAATCTGCCATTTATTTCTTCCTTCCAGGAACAAATTTTCCATGAACAATCAAAAATGCATCTATCATTCAAAGCAAAGCTTACTGATTATAGTTGTGAACACGTGACTAGACCAAAAAGAGTTGGCAAATTTAGCGAGATAAGCCACCAGAAAATAAGAAACATACTCTACACATGTCTCCAAAGTGCCAGTCACACACATGTCTAATGCTAAAAATGATGTTATTCCATGCAGTTAACAGATAAACTAACAGATTACGTCGACTCCACATTGACCATCGCATGCAAATGTCTAATGCAGCCATTCTGAAATTGTGGAACATTTGCCTAACTGGAGGCTTGATTTTAGGAAATTTTCTCCAAAATCTGGAAAGCGTGCAAAATAATGTGTTCCCAACTTTGGGTAGATTGTAGTATTATTAATGAATTAGAAGGCCTTACATCTGTAGAGCTCAAATGGAAATCAAATCCCAGAGAAAGGCCTATTTTAACTCAACCCGGCCATGGTAACTAAGATTTTAACTCAAACTCCTTTTTCACCATTTAAGATCATCCAAACAAGGTTTCTGTTAAACCATAAACAGCTAAATCCTTCTTAGCTACCCATCCAAGTCAATGACACTCTTTCTGAATCATCTCGTTGACATCGATATTAACTCTCTTCGACACTGGCTAGGATCACACTATTAGCACTTGTTTCTAAACTTGAACACAGGACAGTAGAACCTCCCAACCACCTAAACCACGCATATCAAACATCAATGAAATCACATAAATATGCTGAAGTTCAACGTGGTAACAAGTAAACTAATCATTCACTAGCAAGAAAACTCCAATACAATATGCAACATACAATCCGCATTAGAAACTTAAAGTACTACTCCGTCCCAAGATGAATGTCAGGGGAAGTATAATTGAATAGCAATGAACTTAGAAATTGTTTAGTAATGTAAAATTTCTAAGACCTAATTCAGAAAGCAGTTCTTCCTAAGCAATGTAGTTCAAATGACATCAGAGCTTAGGCAGTATGAATTTACAACACAACAAATCCGAAAATGTAGGGAATTTTCACACAATCAGCAAAGAGATCAGATCTGTTGGAATGCAGCTATTCAAACTCGTAATCTCAGAAACACATACGCGCACATATCAGAATTAGATAGAGAAATGAGAGAACCTTGACTATTCTACGAAGGTA